>PVHP010000549.1:0-38163 GCA_004024765.1 Zapus hudsonius
ATGCATGCACACACACCCCCACTGAACCAGGTGGAACTTCCATCGGATGCCTTATACACTTCAGGAGGTTGAGAAACAGAGACATGTGCATCCCATGGATATTCACTGAAGAGATGATAGAACTGAGACAGGAATCCAGACAGGCTGCACACACACACACACACACACACACACACACACACACACACACACACACACACACACACACACTGGTAAATGTGCACACATGGAAGCTGTAGTTCCTCGGGTGCCATCTACCTTTTGTGAGACAGGGTCTCTCACTGGCTCTGAATCTTCCCAAGTTGGCTAGGTTAGCTAATCAGAGAGCCTCCTGTCTCTGCCTCCCCAGTGCGGAATTGCAGGTAAGTACCCTCACACCCAGCATTACACAGGTACTGGGGATCAAACTCAGGTCCTCGTGTTTTCCAGGCACACACTTGACCCCAGGAGTTACCTTAGCAGCTCACCTGTTTTATATGCTTGAGAACTTCTAAGGTGTCAAGACTAAACCAGCACAGCAGACCTGGATATAACCTTATCATTTAATGATAAAACTCAGTCCTCAACACTGTCCTTGGGATTTGAGGTCAGCTCAGGGGTGGACATCTGACTATACCTGAGCCAATTAGATCACTGTTCCTGGAAGCTTGGGATGGGTTCCACTTTGGAACAAATATAAAGGGTTGTGTTAATGAAGCAGAAATGGAAATGGCTTATCTTCCAGGAAAGGGAAACAGGTTAGATGAAGTCTGTAAGTAAAGGCTGAGTGGGGTGGAGGGAGAGACAGAGGACTGTGGAGAAGGAAATGGAAAGTTTTCTGGGTTCATAGTCAGTAGTTCTTAGTACAGCATGACCACCCTTCCTACTCTTAAATTTTAATCTCTGAAATACCCCCATGCCCATACCTGGTGACAATGCTCTAGTTAATGGAGTCCCCACAGTGGGTTTTGCACAACCGAAACAAGCCCAATAAGTGCTTGCTAGGCACGAGGTAGTATACTAAGTACTTGGTGGTATTCGTCCATGTAACCCTCAAACACTCTACAAAGAAAGGTGTGTCCTCTCATTATTCCCATTTCCAAGGTGAAGAAGCTGAGAGAGATGAAGTCACTCATCTAAAATCATATGGTAACAACCTGAACTTGAACCCAAGTGGGCAGGTACTGTTTGGCAGCCTCTGTCCTTCTCCCTGGGCCCAAGAGGAAAAGTATCCTTATGTTCAACCTATCAGTTGTCCTTCCCCATTCCTTCCCTTGCCCCCTGGCATATGCCTCTCTCACACTCTGCCTCTCTCCTGCTCTACAACAATATTAAAGATGATAAATTTAAGTTGAAAGCATGCACTTTTTTTCTCTGAGACTGTAGATTTTTATCCCTTTTTGTCAAGACAGACACGACATTTTATAAACTCAGACGGAGCTCTGAAGGAATGGAATAAGGTCTTTTTAGCTCACCTCATGGTGGACAGCTTATCATCTCTTCTTCTGACCTCCGCTATGTGATTTAGGAGGAAATTGGGTCAGAAGGGGGAACCCTCTAGTGGGTGATTAGAAAAACTCTCGCAAATTCTGTAAGCAGTGGATTAGATTTTATCAGCCCTCATCCCCCCCTCCTCGCCCCCAATGCTTCACACCAGGGAGTACATCCTGGGTGAGAGAAAGCTAAGACTGTCAATTTGTTAGTTGAAAACAGTTTTAAAATCCATTTCTCCCTGAGAAAAGTGTCAGCCATGGAGAGGTTTCTCTCTGCTTTGATGTGGCTGGATGTATACCATTTGGGATAACAATGAAAACCGCTACCCAAGTGGGTTGAGTGTATCCATCCCAGGGGCCAGTGCACAGTGGGTAAGACCTAAGTTTTTCTTGGGTTTCTCTACAGGGACACTGTCCTGCCCCCTTTTGGACATCATCCTGACTTGACAACATTATTCATGTCACAGAATATGTGTTTCTGAAACGATTTGGTCATGTTCTGCTGCTTTCCTAATGGCCTTCCTTACAGAGAGCTTACTGTTCTAAAGTTACCCTAAGTGCTACAGTGTGTACCCACCCAAACTCATGTTGAGGCTGAGTCCTCAAGGGTGTAGTGTTTGGAGGTTTGTTTCTGAAAGGTTTTGTGGGCATTTAAGAGCAGTTAATACTTTTCAAGAGAGAGGGGAGACTATAGAAGAGAGAGAGAGAGAGAGAGAGAGAGAGAGAGAGAGAGAGAGAGAGAGAGAGAGTTAATTCTTCTCAAGGGTCTGTGGTGACCTGGGAGGAGGGCTGTGATACATACAGTAAGCCTGCCTCGAACTTCATCACTGTGAGGAAGATGTGGAAATTGGCTGGTAGGTAGGAAGTAGTTCCCAGACCTCCCGGCCTCTTCTTCAAACCACAAAACTCAACACAAACTGTGACGTTTGATTTCTGGTTGCCAATAGGATAGGATTTAGAACTACCATAGAAGCAAATATCTAAGAATGTCTGTTAATTTTTTTTTTATTTTTTAAATTAGGTTAAATGACATGAGAAGACCCAACCTACTTGTCAAAAGCACCATCTTATGGGGCTGAGGTTCCAGGACTGCATAACAAGGGGAGGACTGGCTGAGCACTGGAGCTGATCACTCTCTGCCTCCTGACATCAGGCATACTGTGGCCAGCTGTTTTATGCTCCTGGTGCTATACCTTCCCCACCATGATCAACTGTACCCTGGAACTATAAGAAATATGCTTCTTCCTTAAGTTGCATTTTGTCAGACAAGGAATAAGGTAACTCATACAGTTACCTTGAACCCTGGAATTCCTGACTCCAGGCCCAGAGCTTTATCCATGGCTCTAGGCTCAGCTTGTCCTAAAGTTAAGTCCAGCCCCCACCCTGCACCCCAAGAGGGAGGAGGTGCCAGAAGGGGCTCGCTGACTGTTCTGACCTGTTATGATTACTCCACTGATTGTTCTAAACATCCCTGCCTGTCTGTTTCCACATCAGTGGTTGGATGAACGACCCTGAGCAAATTGCTTACCCCTGCTGTGTCCAGTGTTTGCAAGTTCTCTTTCGAAGATCAAAGGACACGATGGCTAGAAAAGCGATTGAAAGGGGTGAAAGAGATTCCAGTTTTCTGATTCCAAGTCATGCAGCTCACACTGATATAAAGCAGGGTTACACAATATTTACCCTATGAAAGCCATGAGCACGAGGCTGTATCCCGGCACTTCCATCATTGGAGAGAAGGAGCCACAATAATGGTTAAGAGGCTGGGCTTGGAGTTGGATCAGAGAGTCTTGTGTGTGTGTGTGTGTGTGTGTGTGTGTGTGTGTGTGTGTATGTGTGTGTGTGTGTGTGATGTGTACACCCCCTGTGCGTGCATACGGTGGCCAAAGAAACAGGGTCTCTCCTTTAACCCATAGCCATTCTCCACAAGAAAGCCACAACAATTCTTTGGTTTCCACCTCACGACCCCCATCTCAGCTGCCTGAGGTTACACACGTGAGTAGCCATGCCCAGATTTTCACCAGGGTTCTGGGAGTCAAATATGGTCTATTCCACCTCAAGAAGCATTTGTGGCTAAGCAGCAAGTGTTGCTAACCACTGAGAAGTCTCCCAACCCTTGGATCACCTTCTAATTCACCTTCTTCCTACATGTGCGCCTTCCTGATTCTATTCAACCTCCCTGAGTCCCAATTTTCTTGTTAGGAAATAGAGATAATCATTACAGTGCCTAGGGTATCTGGCTGCTGTAGGATTTATATGTGAAAAAATATTGAACAACCCAGTGTGGTGTTGAACACCTCTAATCCCAAGATTTAGGAGGCAGAGGCAGGAGGATTGCCAAAACTTTGAGGCCAACCTGGGCTACATCAGATTCTGTTTCAATAGTTACCTCCCTGAAAGGAATTCAACTGAAGGCCTGATGGTACAAGTGTTCATCTTTGCTGTCTACTCAATCATCCATTCTTTGAATATTTACCAATCACTTGGTTCTTATCAAAACTGTCCTGGGGAGCCAGGGAGATGGGTTAGAGTGCTTATGACACAAGCATGAGGATCTGATTCCAATCTCCAGCACCCATGGAAAGAAATAAGTTATGGCTGTGCATGCCTGTAAGCCTGGCAATCATGGTGGGTGGGAAGGAGGAGACAGGAGGATTCCTGGAGATCCCTGGTCAGCCAGCCAAATGGAATAAATGGGAAGCTGCAGGTTCAGTGAGAGAGTCTACCAGAGAGAGAAGACACAAAACAACAGAGAAGAGACAACACTTGATGTCTTCCTCTGGCCTTCGCAGTGCGTGCTCAGGCTTGTGTACACGCATACACAAACACATACTGTGGTAGTTTGAATAGCAATGTATGCTCTCCATAGCTTGAGGTGTTTTGGGGTTAAACTTGCACCTTGAGTTTCTAGCAGCCTGCTGGAGGAGGTGTCGTTGGGGGCTCATCTTGAAGTCCAGGTTTAGGGTGTGTTTAGAGCAGTTTGAGCTCTTGGCTGTTCCTGAAGCTGTTTCTCTTTGATGAGGATGCTGAAGTGAGCCAGCTTCTTCTGACATGGATAGTGTTTCTGCTGGATGCTGTAAACCTAAAATAAACCCTTTCCTCCCATAAGGCTGCGTCTGGTATGCAAAAGTGTGAAAGTAACTGCAACACACACACACACACACACAGATACACACACCAAAAATAACTAAATCAAGTAACTAAGTAAGTAAATAGTAAACTCTTCCAGGTGTGTGGAACACAGAAGTAAGCAGGAAAGATGTTGTCTCTACTCTTAAGCAATTTATACCCCACCCAAGGGAATGAATACAGCACAATTAAAATTTTAAGAAATGAATTATGCTACAAGAATGATAAAGAATAGTAGAGACCAAGGAGTGCTCACCCGTGCAATAGTGGCACTAAATCTGGGTGGGTAATCAAACAGCTTGTTAATTGGCTAATAGATCCATTCAGAGGCAGGTAATCCTTAACTGGAATTGGGATCCTAGGCAATCCCATATGAAAACCAAGAACCGGGGCTCCAAGGGGAAACCCCACTAACCAGAGATCTACAGAGAGGCTATACTCATTTGAATCTCAACAGATGTACAAAGTTTGTCTCAGTCAACCTATACTGATCTCACTATCCATTGGAGATTTTGTTTGTATGTTTCAGAAACCAGTGAAAACTGTGGACAACCCAATCCCACCAACAGGACTGGGGATGTTACCTGTCACCCAGGCAGGAGATGAACCACCCCTAACTTATGATATAGAGCCCAAACGAAACCTTTGAGGAAGTGGTGAGATGAGCAAAAGACCTACCTCCACAGCAAGTCAGATAATCTGGGAAAGGAAAATGGAGACAGACACTGAGGATACCCAAAACAATCTAAGGCAGAAATCCATAGACTCTTAAGACCTCAACAGTAAAGTAGACCTAAAACTCACCCACCATGACTCAGGGACTTGAGTGGAAGAGGGGGTGGAAAGATTGTAAGAGTCATGGTCGGGAAGAGAAAGAAAAAAAAAATCTGGCTACCTCTTGTACAATTTATAACACCCTATCCCTTGGACTGGTCCAGCAAGCCCATGTAGGAAGGACTACAGTGGGGTAGGAACAGGGAGGAGGGAAATGGGGATACCACTATAATACTTGCTCATGCAATGTATCTAATTATTTACAATAAAAAATGTGAAAAAAATAAGAAAAGGCAAAGGAAATTTTTTTCTTAAATATATATTTATTGTCCATAATGAGTTACATTATTCAGTGGGCAAACAATGAGTTGTTATCCCCAATTCCCCAGTGCCCCCCATCCCCAATCAGCTGGATATCCTCTTCCATGGGTTGTCTGGATCAGTCCTTGTGGCAGGGGATTATGGATAGCCTAGTATTCAGCCCGGTTCTCCTGGCCCAAGTGTGTTGTTACTGAGGGGTGCCATGCCTCTGGATAGTCTCCCCCACCACAGCTCTTACAACCTTTCCGCCCCCTCTTCCGCATAGTTCCCTGAGTCGTGGTGGATGAGTATTAAGGCTGCTTTAAGATCGTGAGTTTAGGGGTCTTTGTGTCGAAGATTGTTGGTTTTTAAAAGGAGGAAAATATAAAATCAGATATGCCATAAGCTGAGATATTAGCAAGAAAAAAAGAAAGAAAATTGGAAGTGCATCTTCCTTAAAATGATGCAGAATGACATGTGTATGAAGAGTCATTATGGACAGGTTAAAAAGTACAGTAAAATAATGGGATTACAGAATGCTTTTACATGGTAGGCACTGGTCTAAACTTATGGAAAACTTATCTTATTTGGTGCTCTGAGCTATACATAAGATAATTTTTTTTCCAAATTACAAAATTGAGTGTCTCTAAATAACCATTTCTCCTAGAGTCCTATGCCCTGCATGGGGTAGAGATGGTTTAATCATAGTTAGGACCCATATCTGCTGTTGTTTGTTTTTAACACTTTTGATATATTCCAGTTTCTGAAGTTCATGCACACGTGAAGAATGCTCAAGGTAAAACGGAGAATTTGAATGGTCTTGCAGATGGTACTTGTAGGGAAATAGTCATCAGAGAGATAAGAAGAAAAGTAATGTTTAGATCAGGTTAAGGGGTCTGGGTTTATCCTGTATGTGACTGGGAACTATTATAGATGAAACAGTCAAAGCCCCCTGGTTCATTTCACAAAAGTCATAGAAAGATGGCCTATGACCAGCCCCAGACTCAGCAGTATTCCCAACTCAATCATAAAGCAAATTAAATAAGAAAGTGAGAGCATCTGATTTGCTCATGAAAACTGGACAGTAAAAATTATTTTCTGCTTTCAATGTAGGGTACTAAACTTGGTCATTCACCCCTAGGTAAGTAGCTTCTCACCAATGAGGTCTTTCAGAGAAGGGAAAATGAGCTCTGCACGGAATATCTGAAGGTCTTTGATTAGTCATTGAATACTGGGCTTTGCTAACCTCCCTGGCCAGTTATACATCACTATAGTAGACGCAGAAGTTGCCCAAGGCTCTGCAAGCTCAAGCAGCATGTCAGAAATGCTTTGGGAAGATATATATGGCTTTTAATTTGCAAGAAGTAGAGTGTGTGTATGTGTGCATGTGTAATGTGTTGGGGAAGGATTTATGATTCAGAACTCCAGGCTGTGAAATGGTGTGAATTTCTATGCATAAATCTACTCAGCTATTTTTTTGTGGACCAATAGGTGATTTTATTGTGTTTTTGTTCTAATCATCAGCCACAAGTTAGTGCTCAAGAAAAAATGGAGAAGGAAGGAAAACCTTTAATGAGCACCATCTAGTTAAATAGCTCTGTCTTTGGCATTTTGCATGCATGTTTGCAATTAAGCAAGCCATCTTATGTTGTGGGTCTTTATTCACACACAAAGGCTTGTTCTGGAATTCTGCCTCTGGATGTAAACAAAGAAAGCTGCCTCGGTCTCTGCTGGCCATCTCACAGCCATGGGTGTGAATGTAGAAAGGACTGAAAGCAAGCAGAAAGAGAATCAAGATTATATATATATATATATATATATATATATATATATATATATATATATATATATATATATATCCCAGAAGTGAGTCATGATGCATGTGGAGGCCAAGAGTTCAACATCAGGGATCTTCCTCAGTCACTATCTGCTTTATTCCCTGAGTCTCAAAAACTACAACTCATGGATTCAGCTATCCTGCAAGCACTAGGGATTATCAGATCTTTGCCTCCCCAGTCCTGTGATTATCAGCATGTGCCATCAAACCTGACATTCTACATGGGTGCTGGGAATCCAAACTCGGGTCCTCATGTTTGAGCAGAGAGCACTTTACCCACTGAGCCATCTCTCCAGACTGAGAATCAAGACTTTTCATGCTGTGGGTCAACATCTGAATCAACTAGCCCTGTAATCTGATGTTCCTCTTGACTCCCAGTGAGATGAACCGATTTGTGCACATGTTTTCCCAGTGAGAGAGATCATTTTGTTATTTGCCACCCCAAATATTTTTTTTTCTAATGCAAGAGGTAAGAGACATCAAATTACTAGGACAGTGTGACCTTTATCAAGACAAGGTTATGGAACCATAGCAACACTGACATTATGGGTTGGATATTTCTTTGTTACAACTATTATGTATGGTGGGATGTTGAACTGTGTTCTTGGCATCTACCCACTCAATCCCAGTTTTTAGCTACAACAAGTGAATGTCCCCGTCCATCTCTAAGGGATAAAATTCCCACTACAGAAAACCACCGATCAAAACCCAATATTTAGTCCTTCATCAGTTATATTCTATTGGGCCCATAATATTCTTAATCAACCCAGGATACAAGTGTCTAAAGAATACTCAATCTGTGTTCAGTAATACTAACTTCACAAATATACTGTCCCTGCCCAGCATGGTCCTTATATGAATCAAAGAAAGATGCTATTATATCACTCAACTGATGAAACTATATCCAGCTGTGGGCTTGCAATCAGGTTACAAATCAAAAGGCACTTAGTAGGCAACAAAAAGTTTTATAATTTAAGAGGGTTTTGTGAAACAAAGAATACTTTTAAGAGGTGAAATGGTTGTGAGAAAGGTTGTGTGCTAATTAGAAAATTGCTATGAAAATTATCAAACACCTCAGAAGAGGCATAACAATGGATGTCATGAAGTCTATTGAAACCTGTGTTTACAAACTGTAGAGTGTGTTGTGGAAGGGGAAGCGCATTGTAAATGAAAAAATAAAAAAAGAATTAGGACGGAAATATTTCCAACCTGTGTTCCTTGGGTGGAAAATTGATCTTGACATTTTAGAGAACATTCTATCTGTGGTACTTTGATTGTGAAGTGTCTCCCAGAGCCTCCTGTGTTTGTGATTAAGCCTCATACTCAATCCCCAGCTGGTGGCAATTTGGGAGGTGGTGCCTTGCTGGAGGAGGTGTGTCACTGGGGGAAGACCTTGAGGTTTATTAACCCAGCTTCAAGCTTAGCTCATTGAGACTACAACACCCTGGTATGTGACAGTTCCCTGCTGGTATATACTTTCCTCTCCAGGATTAATCCTCGAGATTATAAACCTGAAATCAATCCTTTTCTCCCATATGCTGCTTCTGAGTGGGTGTTTTGTCCCAGCAGCAATAAGGTAACTGCAAACACTAACTTAAAACTGAAGGTGTATCTTTCCTTAACACCAAGAAAGACTACCCCCCACCAAAAAAAGAGAAATAATTGAGTTAGACAAAGCCCGCCTTCCTCAAAGTATTTCCCTAGCCATTTAGTTAGCTGGTTGGTTCATTTTGTTAGAGATGAATCATCAATCACACCCAACTACTGGGTGAGTCAATGTTGTTTTTGCATTGTTTGCTTTGGAAAATAACCTGTTTTAGAATCTGCTAGAACATGAGTTTAATATAAGCATAGTCCCTTCATTCCAAGTTTCTGAAGTTACATATTTGGATGATGATTCACATTCAGGTTTTTGAAATGGCTCCCAGGAAGGCCTCTTATTGTGTCTCCCTTTAGGAGTGTGGTGCACCTGCCGCAGTGCAGGGAGCCCCAACAATGGAATCTTTGGAACCTGGAGTTTAACAGATAGATCCACAGTGCCACCATGGAGGAAAAGAATGCCTCACAGCTTCACCCAATTGATTCAGGACCGGGGCGACTATAGAACCCTGGGACATTTACATCTACACTGAAATCCACTTCATCCTGGTCAGAAAGCAAATGCTTGTGAAGATATAGGAAAAAGGAACCCTCAGATACTGCTGGTGGGAATGTAAATTAGTACAGCTACTAAATAAATTAGGATGGAGGATCCTCAAAAAAAACTAAAAGTAGAACTAGCCTATAATTCAGACAGTAGTCCACTCGTAAACATATACCCAGAGGACACTAAGTCAAGTACCAAAGAGATACCTGCACATCTATGTTTATGATGACACCATTCACAGTAGCCAAGATACGGAACCAGCCTAGATGCCCATCAACAGATGAATGGATCAAGAAAGCGTGGTGTGCATACACGATGGAGATTTAGTCAGCTGTACCAGAAGAATGCAATTATATCATTTTCAGGAAAATAGATGGAAGTGGAGGACTTAGTGTTAACCAAAATGAGCACCACAGAGTTTTACTGTCATCAAAACAGAAGAGGGACCATTTGTGGAGGGTGAGTGGGAGGGGAGAATGGAAACAAGAGAGGGCATCATGGGGATGAACATGATCAACATAGACTATATTCTTGTGTGAAAATGTCAAAAGGAAACCTATAATTTTGCACAAGTAAAATACACTAATAAAAGTTCCAAAAGCAAAAAAATAAGCACTTTCAAAATAACTAACCATCTTATTTTAAAAGCAGATATTATTTCATAATACATAATAGTACATAAATTCTAAATTCAATTATCAAAGTATGTTCTCTGAAGCCTTAGCTCTCTGTCGAGTGAGTTAGAAGTTGGGGAAATTTGAGAACGAATAATTATCTCCACCAGCACCACTCCTCCTTTATCTATCCCATAGAATGCATGAAAACTAACTGAGATGAGGCTGTAGAAATGGCGCAGAGACCAAAGGTGCTTGCTTGCAAATCCTCCTGGCCCCAGATCAATTTCTCCGTCGCCCACATAAGCTAGATACAAAAAGTGGCACAAGCTTCACATACATACATGTGCACACATGTAAACAAAGTTTTTTTTAATTAAACTTGCTGGAATGAAGCGTTTTGCAGAAATAAGGGCTAGGAAAAGATGCTTGTCCATTATAGCCATTTTGCAGGTGAGGAAAGTGAGCTCTAGAGTTGTTGCCTGTTTCATTTTACAGAAGTGAAGTTTCAGCCTAAAGCTCTACCTTTATGGCCACTCTTCCTTCCCACACTTTTCCCATTTTCCTGTTGTGCAAGTCTTTGGTGGTGGTGGAGTCATGGATCAGTCCAGCTCTCCCAGCTGTACTAGTCATTTCCTCCATCATTCTAACCAAACACCTATGGGAGCAACTTCACAAGAGGAACTTTGTATCTTGGCCCAAGGTTCCAAGGGATACGATGCATGGGAAGAGAGGCAGGGACAATGGGAGGGGACTATTCCTCACATCTGGGTGGATGGGAAAGCAGATGGCTTAGGTTAGAGCCAGAAGCAGAAATCATCTTCAAAGCCCACACCCAGCAATGCCTATCTGCCTGCAAAACCCTCCATTCAAAGATTTCCCCCAAACAGTGCCACCAGGTGGGGGACAAGTGTTCCAACACATGAATTTCACATTCAAACCATCACACCCGTCACGGTGACCAGATCCATTACAACTCACAACACGACAGGTGGATTTGTGGTCATCAAAGTTTTTTTTTAATCTCCTTTTCCTTTTGTCCTTCTTTGTCAGGGGCAGATTTGCCTGGAATATTTATAAGAACTCACAAAAATCTTCAAGATCAATAAAGGAGAAGTGTCTGTATTGCAGGGTGCTTCATGAACTTTACACTCCAGAAAGGAGGAAAAGTTTGCATTCTAGAGAAGGAAAATCAGAGTACCACATTGCCTGATTTGTTCAGTCTCGTGGGGGTGTAGGCCTGCCCCCATTCACTGGAGGCTTTCATCTTCCCTCCGTGGGATGCTGTCATCAGGCGAGGATATGTTTTAGATGGGACTCCTGTCTTCCCACCCATCCAGTGACAGATATGAACGAATAATATAAATTCTCTAGCCATTCCTTGGCATTTATTTCAATGTAAGTGTATTTTTCCCCAAGTATAAAGCCCAATAGTAATTTATCAGGAGACAAATCATTTTTTCTTGGCAGTGAAGTCTGCAAAATTCCCATTTTTAAGGCCTTAAATCTCGCTATTTTGACAGGAGTAAGAAAGCATTAGAAGCTTTGATTTAGCTAGATCATACAAAATAGTTTCTCATAATTATCCTTTTGGATGATATATGCGTGTCTTTTTCGCCTTCTTATTAAACCCGAGGTCTCCATTTTTCACCCAGCTGTATTACTAAATTAAATTGCCTTTTGTTGTATTCAAGTTAAACACTTTGCCGAAAGCTTTTCTTGTTCAGGAAAATAACATTTACCCAATATGTACCCATGTTTTACTGTTTGAATTTACTGTTCACAATTGTTTCGTTTGCCGGGTAATTTGAGGATATTGTTTGTTTTAACAGGAATAATGAATCACTGTAATTTAGCATGGTATCTTGAAGTGCAGGATCAAGGAAGGAGGAAAGGGGATATTGAAGACCCATCACAAGGAGAAAATGATTTTTACCTACTGCAAAAGCAGATGGAGGAAAGGTTAGAAAAAAAGTCACTGGAAGACATCGACAGCTGTGAAGATGCTCAGGACCTAGCCTGGTTTTACTCAAGTGGAAATTAAGCTTGGGAAAGCAGGGCTATAGCATTTATCTGGTTCACTCTGCCCATCACCAGGTTTTCAGAAATGTGCTTCTGAGATTGCCTCCTTCTCCTACCTGCATTGTTCCAGTCCAAACTCTCTGAATGGTGGGCAATGGTCATGGATGTCCAGAGACAAGTGCAGACATGGGCTTGAGATTTCATTTCTCAAGGTCCCAATATTTATACTGTGGCTTCTTTATTCACCTCACATGATTCTTCTGGAGGCCAAAATGAAATGGCATATGAGCTTCAAAGAGATTCCCAAATGAATATTAGCCTCTGCATCAAATACACAAGGGGAGGAGTGCCTCCCAAGCCTGTCATCTAGCCAATAAAAAGAAGAGGTTATGGGCTGGAGATATGGCTAAGCGGTTAAGGCACTTTCCTCCAGTGCCTAGGGCCCTGGGTTCAATTCCTCAGTACCCACATAAGCCAGAATCACAAGGCGGTGGCCCTGGTGCTCTCTCTCTCTCTCTCTCTCTCTCTCTCTCTCTCTCTCTCTCTCTCTCTCTCTCTCTCTTCTCTCTCTCTTGTGGAGCCTTTGGAAGGTGGAGCCTTGCTGGATGAAGTGTGTCACTTAGTGTGGGCTTGGGATTTTAGAGCCCAGCCCAGATGGTCGGTCAGTGCTTCTTCCTTCCTGCTGATGTGACAAGAAGAGATGTTCTGGCTGTCTGCTCTGCCATGCTCTCCCCAGCATGATAAAACTCTCCCCCACAAGCTATAAACTGTTATGAATGCCTTCCTTCCACCAGGAGCTTCCAGTTGGACATTTTGTCCCAGAAATGAGAAAGTATCTGTTACAGAGGCCAAGTTTAAATTAAATGGTTGGAATCTATCTATGTTGAGCAGAAGTTCTCTATGAGATGTAAAATTACTTCCCTCTGTACCTGTCCATAAAGAAGTGGGACAGCAAAAGAATTCAGAAGATCTGACCACCACTGACATCTTTGTGGTGTAGCAACACTAAATGGGCAATATGAAGAGAATGATTGGGGTTTGGAATTTTAAATAGAAAGTCTAATACTGATTCGTAGATACACCATGGGAGCAAGCTATCTCAATGGCTTGACAATGCTATCTCAATTAAGAGGTTAGAGGTAGTGCTACCTCAACCTCATAGAATACTGTGAGGCTAAATGACTCGGTGTCCATGATTTGCCTGGCATGGTGTACCACCTCATATCTGGCTAGGCTTTCATCTCAGCTACTCAGAAGGTTGAGACAGGAGGAACATGAGATCAAAGCTTTCCTAGGCAACTTAGTGAGACTCTGTCTCAAGTGCTGGGGATGTAACACAGTGGTAGAGCTCTTAGAATGCAGGAGGCCCTGAGTTTAATCTCCTGTAGTGATAAAAGGAAGATCGTGTGGACATGGGAAACAGAGGCATTAGCAATTTACTTTGAACTTTGAAATCAGACAGGGCTACATCTGAATATCAGCTATACCCGAGTCTCAGAATAATCATTTAGTGAGCTGGAGAGATGGCACAGAGGTTAAGTCACCTGCCTGAGTTCAATTCCTCAGTACCCACATAAAGCCAGATACACAGCACATGCATCTGAAATTCATTTGCAGCAGCTGGGGGCCCTGGCATGACCATTCTTTATCTCTCTTCTTTCTTTCTGTACTTCCAAATAAATAAATATTTTTTAAAAAATAATTATTTAGTATCAATGTTCCTATGAAAATCTGAAAAAGAGAGGAATAATATTTTTATCATGTGGACTATAGCGATTTAATGTGGTAGCAAGACAATAGATGCACACAGATTATTTAATATCCTTCCTGCTGCCCAGGGGACAAAGGGAAGTAAGGATGCCCAAAAGGACCAAAAGCAGAGAGACCAAGTCTCATTCCCATCAGCAGAGAATAAGACCTGAGGACAAAGGGCAGTGTCACATACTAGGGGAATGCAAGGTCAAGCCCTATCAGAAGTCCTTCTAGCACACTAGAAGAAAAGCAGAAAAATCAATGATTTTCTACAGAAACAAACTAGGGGAAAAAAGGAGAAAGTTAAGTGAAACATAAACAAAGGAAATACATGAAAAATGTGAAAATTAAACATAGCCAGCAAATAGAAAACATAAAAAGAAAATCAACATGGCCTGAAATTGATCTTTTAAAAAGATTAATAACAATTGATAAGCCTGGAGCCAGATCAATGAAGAATAAAGACAGAAAGCACAAATTATCAATAACCAGGAAAAGTGATGGTGAAACAAAATGACAAACTCAAAATAAGAATCCAGAATAAGGAAAAATAGAAGAAACCCACCTGCTTAATTTCTTTTTAAAGAAACAGCCTTTTAAATAGCAATGATTGAAAAAAAATACACAACCCACATTAAAATGAAAACTAGAGCCAAAGTGGCACAAACAGGAAAATACATAATCTCAGTGAATTTAGAGGACAAAACTGAGAAACAGATGTCCTGATTTACAACTCAAGAAGCCAGGGGAAAAAACCCAAGGGATGATTATTTAGAAAAGTATAAAAATTTGAAATCAGAAATGAGATAGTAAACAACAAAAATTGCTGATCAATATTGTGAAAAGTTGATTCCTGAAAATGGCAAAGCAAGTCAGTCTTTGAACCTTGCCTCAGGAAGAGAAAAAGAGAGAGAGAAAGAAAGAAAGAGAGAAAGAAAGAGAGAGAGAAAGAAAGAGAGAGAGAAAGAAAGAGAGAGAGAGAGAGACTTAAAAATAGGGAAATAGGGCTGGGGATGTAGCTCAGTGTCAGAGTGCATGCTAGTGTGTGTAAAGCCCTTGGTTCAGTCCTCAGTACTACCAAAAAGCACATCAAAAATGTAAACATTTAGGATCAAGAAAATGAATATAAACTTAATCCCTGGAAATGTAAGCAACTCAGAAAGAATATTATGAATATGCACATGAGAAAATTACAAGTACACCCAAAAGCATTTGCTTTCAAATTGTAAATGACTGAAGTTCTTTCTTGAAGAAGAGGTAGAGAAATTAAAAGACATATAATTTAAACAGTTGTAAAAGACCCACTCCTAGAAAAAACAATCACCAGGCCAGGCCTAGTCAATATTTTGGTCACTAATCTTTTTTATTGTACCCCTTCCACCTCTCACCGAACTTATCACCCATGAGATTGATTAGGGAGGGATGTTTGCTCATGCATTGGTGGTGGTTATTTGACCCAGGATGGGTAATTCCCAATGCCTATACCACAGAAGAAAATGTCTCCGTCTCCCCCAGCAAGCATTAACCATCCTGTCACTAATCTTTATCCCTTAAAAATATAATCCAACTCGCATTATATTTCATAGTATTATTAGTTAAATAGATTGGGTATAAGATGTTGTTTTAAATTTTTGATTTCCTACAAAAACGCTTGTGCTTCTTCTGAAATCTTGCCCATTCCTGAGTAAACCAGCTCCCACCCTCCAGGAACACCCCAATCAGCATCACCAAGATGATGGACAGCCAGACCCTCAAGCCTTACTCAATCCTTACAAATTCCCAACAAGTCTTCTGGTCTTCAGACCACCAAGTATATGTTTCAAAGTCAGAACTCCACTTCCCGGGGGCCTGGCTAAAAGTGGGAAAGGACTTTGTTCTGAAAGCTGCTTCCAAGAATGACATAGCAAAGCCAACTTTATACTTCAAGCCAATTATTTAATGGGATTGTCCCTGGCTGGATTCCAGAAGAATATATGTCCTCTGGCTCTTGTTGAGGAAAGACTATGGATAGGCATTCCTGTCTTCCATGTCTCTCTAGCAAGCTGAGGCTGCACCTAGTGTTTTAAGGATGGCAGAGCCGTGTCTGCCCCTGCTCATGAATATGGTTGTGGGTGCAAAAGTGAGATTTTTGCTGTTAAAATGGTTCAGTTTTGTTGTTATGGGACCTGCTTAATGATCCATAGTAATCTTGGATGGTCTCTGAGGTTGCTTGCAAGAATGTCTAACTAAAGAAGGCGGTCCTTCCTCTAGAGTGAGCCCTTCCTCCAGAGTGGATGGTCCTCTCAGTGGGGAATAGGGAGAGGAAATCTCTCTTTCCCTTCGCCCTGTTCCTATTTGCTAGTGTGTGGGTGGTGCTGGTGATGGTTTCTCTCTCTCTCTGTTTTGACCTCTGAAAGCAGGCCGGCCTCTTTCACCATTATGGAACTTCCCCTTGGATCTGTAACTTCAATAAATCCATTCCTTCCATAACTGTGCCTGGTTTAGAGGTTCATCCCAGTGGTGTGTGGCTGGCTATGACATGTCTGTCTGTCATGTATGATGGAGTACTGTGTGGGCAAGGGGTGTGTACCCCTGTGTACTGGACACAGGTATGCTCACAGGGGTCCATTTCATACATGTGTGCATGATGGTGCATGTGCTGTGTGTATTAGTGACAGATACTCAGGCTCTGCAGAAGCACATGTCCTGGTTACTCAAGATAGATGATGATGAATGACACCCTCACTAAGAGGTGCCTGCCTTTTCTTCACTACTATCCATCTCTTGCGGGGGTGGCTCTCTTGCCTCCACCTGTTAGTGACAGATATGTCCCCCAAGAATATTTTTTATACACCTCTATGGAACCAGTGGACATGTCTGCAACAAGCTGCAGGAAAAAATAGCCTCTCCTCTGTGTGGGGGTGGTTGTACCAGCTGCTGAGCTGACACTCAGGGGTGTTGACTGAAACCTCAGCACATTTTTATATTTCACGATGTGTTTGGGCTTCATCAATGTCTCCTCATTCCTTTGTTCTTGATATTTCATTATACTAGCGATCAGTCCTGACAGCCTAAACAGAGCTTGATCCCGACAGTTTATTCTTTAAATGAATGATGCTCACATCTTCTGACACCTTTTACATCCTCCCTGAAATGTACTCTTCAACATCTGGCAGAGCCAGTTGTAGCTGCCAGAACTTTCTTAATCCAATCATCAAAGCAGGTGCCAAAGAAGTAAATCTATGACTTTAATTTTCCACATCCTGCTTTGCACCAATCAAGACTGTTTGGAAATGAATGTCAGTTTTCAGCTCAGCCCATTAGAGGATTCTAGAAAAAAAATGGTGAGAGGGCCCACAACCTAACATTTAGAATATTTTAGAACTTCTTATAGAAATAAAGTCAAGCTTCATTTTATTCTTTGTTTAGAGGAATTCAGAGGGGAAGTCCCTTTATTTTTTCTTCCAAGACTGATGCTCAAAACATATTGGAAATTTCCCTTACATCAGATGTCAAAAAATTCTTTAAAATTATATCATTCCAGACACAAACATGATATACTGATTCTAAGTTTCAGATAGGAGAAGGAAACTGTGCACTTTTAACCAGCCCCTTGGGTGATACTAGTCCTGGTAAAATTTGAAGTTAGCTGATCTAAAGATTTTTATCCCAAAGGAACAAACAAAATCTAACAGGTGTTTAGTCTCCCTTCCCCCTGCTTTGAAGAACGCAAAACAGCAAAGTAACTTGCCTTAAAATTGGGATTGAGGTGATAAAACATTATCCAGTAAAGACAGTCAATCCTGAAAAAATAAATTGTAGCTTTATTTTATATCCATTTAGGAAATGAATAAAATAGAATGAAAAGGAAACAGTGAAGAAATAAAGAAAGAAAAGAGAGAAAACGGAGGGATTCACTTTTTGATGAAATTCTATGTGACAGGTACTATTCTAAACCTGTTAAATGGGCTCTTGTATTTTATCCACAGCAGAATGACAGGAGAGAGGAGAAGAAATAGAGGAAAGCGGACAAGGAGAGACAGATAGAGTAAAGCAGAGACAGAGAAGAAAGGAAAGAAAGAAAGAAAGAAAGAAAGAGAGAGAGAGAGAGAGAAAGAAAGAAAGAAAGAAAGAAAGAAAGAAAGAAAGAAAGAAAGAAAGAAAGAAAGAAAGAAAGAAGAGAAGGAATAAAGAGAAAGAAGAGAGCAAGGACAGAGAAAGACACGAGAAGAAATAGAAACATTTCAAAATGACATTAAAGTAGAAGGGGACACGTAAACAGGATGGGATCGGTGGGAGGTGGAAGCGAGACAAGAGAAGGTAATGGGGTGAACACGATTGAAATATATCCTGTGCATGCAGGAAATTTTTATGAAATACATTATTATATACAGTTAGCAGATGCTAATAAAACATAAAAAAGAAAGGATACGATGAACAGATATATGTGGAGAAAGCTAAAGGGACATAGAGAATGAGAAAAAGAGAGTCAGTATCAGAGAAAAAATATACTCAGGTATGTGGGAAAGTAGAAGGAAATCAGAACCATAGACAGCCAAACATAGTTTGGAGAGATACTGCCTTTATGTATGACTGTCAATACAAAGGACGACAGCCTGGGTGGTTTCAACAAAGATGGATTTTTTCATAGTCCTTGAAGCAAGCAGTCGTGGGCAGGACTGTCATCTTCAGGGGGCTGGAAGGCAAGAGTCCATTCTAGGCTTCCTTTCTTGGCTTATAGATAGTCCTGTCCCTCGCCATGGGCATCCACGTGGAAATCATCCTGGGCCACCTTGCTGTTCATATGTCACCGTAATTCAAGATTTATGTTCTTTGCCTTCATAGGAAGTCACCAAACTACCTACTAGGATCCCCTCTTGTCTCCATGTTGGGCTATAAGTCTGTATTATATTTTATATATTTTTGCTTAAAATTCATTGAGTCTGTGGCTTTCTTCTAGTAAAGCAATATTACTTGGATGAAATTAAACTCAACTGTCCTCAAATTACAGTCTCCAAAATAATGTAGGAGGCATTTTAAAAAATATTTTATTTATTCATTTTCAAGCAGAGAGATACAGAGAGAGAGAGAGAGAGAGAGAGAGAGAGAGAGAGAGAGCGCACCAGGGCCACCACCTTGTGGGTCTGGCTTATGTGGGTCTTGGGGAATTGAACCGGGGGGCCTTAGGCACTGGAGGCAAGTGCCTTAACCACTGAGCCATCTCTCCAGCCCTGTAGGAGGCATTTGAGAGAAGGTTCATGGCCCTAGAATTCAGAACTCAAGTATTTAAGAGAAAACTGTCAGTAGAGTAGGTTATTCAACCACCCGCCAACTATAAAGAGCTCACAGACAACAATATTGTTCTCAGTGTTTTTATTACCACTGATATTGCTGCTATAGTAATAGCTATTAATATTAATAATCAACATTTCAAAAATAATAGTGAACATTAATATATGTTTCCTACGTGTCAGACACTGTTAATTACTATTGAATTCTCAAAATAAAATTAGGAATGACTTTGCAATGTCTCATTCAGTGTTGAAATATGGGAAATATGGGGTGGACGGTTGTTTACGCATCGTTTCACTAACACTGAGAAGTGCTGGGATCCCAGGCCAGGAGTACCGTGTTCAAGAGTAGTATCCACCCTAGGGCTGGAGAGATGGCTCAGCGGTTAAGGCACTTGCCTCCAGTGCATAAGGCCGCGGGTTCAATTCCCCAGGACCCACATATGCCAGACCCACAAGGTGGTGGCCCTGGTGTGTTCTCTCTCTCTCTCTCTCTCTCTCTCTCTCTCTCTCTCTCTCTCTCTCTGCTTGAAAATGAATTTAAAAAATATTTAAAAAAAAAAAAGAGTAGTATCCACCCTATAAGCTCCCCCACATTAAACATGAAAACAAACTATCATGCAGACCCAGGTGTACATTTAATGTCTGTTGACAAGGAAAGGGACCAGTTCTGGATGGCCGCTGTGGATTCTGCGAATGCTTGTGTGACTGCATGATTTTGCTAATTACAATAACATTCACATGCCCCTATCCACATGGTATATTTTCAAACACTGAAGTGGCAATGAATAGTGGCAGTTCAATGCAAGGAAGACCCGATGCCCTCAGCTTGAAGTAAGCCAAGGATATCCCAGCCAGAGCCGGGCTTTATTCATTAATTTAGTTGGTATTTTATGTAGGTATGATTGACAATAAAAAATGGTACTTATTTGAGATGTACAATTTGATGATTCTCAAACACACATGCATTTTAAAATAAGTACCACAATCAGGATAACAAACATACCCATCAGCTCCCACAGTTACAATTTTCATTTGTGTATTTGTCTGTGTGTGACAAGAATAAGCAAGACTTACCCTCCTAGCAAATCTCAAGTACTCAGCTAGTGTTATCTGCTGTCCCAAGAATTCTGCTCTAAGCTCCCATGTTGCCAAAGGAGATAACTAAACCAGAAAGATAAAAACATTTACTCAAGGCCACATAACACAAGCATGACTCAGCAGACACAGAAACTATTCTTCTGGGCTGAGGAGATGACTCAGCAGTTAAGGAAGCATGTTTGCAAAGCCTGCAAGCCTGGGTTCAACTCCCCAGTGCCTAAGAAAAGCCAGAAGCACCAAGTGGCACATATATCTAGTGTGTCTGCCGTCACAAGAGGCACTAATATGCCCCTTCTCTCTCTCTCTGTCTCTCTATCTCATAAATAATAAATAAATAAATAAAAATCTTCTCTTAATTCGGAGATTAGCGTTCATATAATGGAAAATCCTTGTCCTCATGAAACAAGACCACAGAATTCTTGTGGAAGGCAGGACAATGGAAACATGCAAACAAGTTAAATTAAGGTACCTCAACAAGTGAAGAGATGCATGGTGTGAGCAGAGCAGTGGTGACCACAGGGAAGAGGGTGATGAGGAATGCTCTAATGAGGGAACATTTGAGCTGATATGTGAATGAAGATGTGGTTCCAGCTATGGAGAGCGAGAAAGAGATGGATTGGTCCAGCCGGAGTGCTCCACAGACAGAGAAAACAGATGGACAATCTCAGAGAGATGGAACGACTCCCCGAAGGTGACAAAATTCAGGGATAACATGCCTGGACGGACTCTTCACTCAGACCTGTCTCTACTGTCTGTCTTTGATGTTGTAGGATTGTAGGGCACCATAATACTTATTTCATCTTTTACTATACCAGCACTAGTCATGGTCACTTCATGTAATGCAGATTATAGGGCATATACAGGTTCATATACCGCTGAGCCCTCTCTCCATCTCTATAATCCCAGGATAGAGCAATACACCTGGCATATGGTAGGCGCTCAAAAACAATGCTTGCTTAATGACTGCAAGAATGAATCCTTGCCTCAAAGGACGGTCAAGAATATCTACAAGAAAACATTTTGAGAATTCTTTATACAGATGGAATCACAAACTGTTATTTGTTCCCTAGGTCCCATTGGAGAATTGAATATTCCTACCCAAGTCAAAAAGATTGTGAGCCCAAATTGACATGAGCTCTTAAAAGATAATACAAATAGTGCTTTCCTGCTACATCTGGTCCCTTCTAATGCTACAGAAAATCTGAAAGAACAATATTTAGGAATACCTAGATTCATAAACTTATTATTACACACACACACACACACATTCCCAAAGGTACCCCAGCTTTAGCTCACACAATTGTCCAAAATCACCTGCTATCTCTGAGCATGATAGAGCTAATTGTTGGCAGACATCTTTCTACATCTTGAGCACAAGTGTACCTGTCCTTACATTTCATCTGATTTGTAGAGTGGAAGGAGATGAGCAAGGGCTTAAAACAAGCTTTATGCTTCCAACTTTTCTTGAGGAGATGTGAACAAATGTCTACTCAACCCAGATAAGACACCGACAATAGACCAAAGAAATAATCCGACCTAAGTCTAGCTAAGTGACCCAGTGACTTCATTGGTGTTGTTTATAGGACCACCAACAACTGGAAGGCAGCTTCACCATTTGAGTGTTGAGTCCTGAAAGTTGCATCCTTAGCACTCTCTGCATGATTTCCAGACAGCTCTGCTGGTCAGTCTCTTCTCCCAAGCTATAGTTACTGCTTATAGAACCTTGTGAATCTCACAAGTTTCAGGAATTTCCTCAGACTTGTGAACTGTTTACTTCCTGAGATGTGTTAGTTTCATTTACTTCCTGAGTCTTCATGATGTGCCAGCACAAGAGATAGTTCATTCTTCTTCCACTTTCCTGTTCACTTCAAGGCTTACTGGCTGTTACCTTACCAGTAAGCAATCTTCTTACTGTCTACTATTACAAATGCTTGACCACATCTAAAGCACAGACACATCCAGAAGTAACATTTCACATGTTCTCTGGTATCATAGCCAGTCACATGGACACATTAAATAAACCATTGCACTTGCTTTAGAATAATGATGCACTTTATATAATAAACTGGATAAAGTTTCCCTTTCCCTTAGGTACTTATTTAAATTTGAGTGAGCCTCCAATACCATCATCTGTACTAGCACACAGATTCCCCCATGATTTCTGAGCATTCTCACCCTCATCTAAACCCACACAATAACTTGAATGACAAATAACAAATGACCCTTCTTTGGACCCAACCTAATATATTCTGAGTTTTAAGAGGCTCAGTGTTGCATCAATTTTTCTGGAAAGTCGTGAACAGATGTCTGTTCCTCCCAATGAAGTACCGATGGCAGACAAAGTACCAAGTCCATCCAAGGCCAGCTCTGTGGAACAATGAGTTTATTGGGCTTATTTATAGGAACATCACCAAAATGCCCCAGCCCATCTTTCAGTGGGTGACAATCTCGTGAAAGCTGCCTTCACTTTAATGTCCACTGCACTCTACCACCATCCAAGATCCCATGCATCTGGGGCACAAGAGGAAGGAAATTTTAGAATTCCAGATAAGCTTGAGATTATCTCTGATTCATAGTATTTAGTGAACAGCCATATTACTGCCAAGGGGGGGGGGGACCATTCCACAGCACTCAGCGTTACAAGAGGGAGGTCTTCTTGTCACCATTTCTGCTCCTGACAACTACAATCCTTTGTCCCTCTCCCATCACCCTCCTATCTTGATATGAACACAAATTCTTCCCTTTCAGGAAGGATAATTCTTCCAACTCTCATATTATTTCTGCCCCGTATGGAAGTCACCCATGATTTTTTTCCAACTAATAAATCTTCAAAATTTACCTATCCTGGTCATTTTGCCAAAAATTGATGTAATTCCCCCTAACATTTGTGAAGGAGATATCTATTTCACTGGAGTGGTTGAAGAGAGGAATATAAAGACCCCCTGCCTTCTAACCACAAATTCAGCACTAAAGCTTTTGTCCTCATCACCCCATTGCTTGGGTCAACCTTTCAAAGCTAAGGGAGACAGGTAACTACACTCTCTCGGCCTCTGTTCCCTTATTTGTTATGTGGGAATGAGGATTCCAATCACATAGGAGTTACTTCCGATTTCATTTTCCCTGAGAACTCATTTTTTTAACTAAAAGACAGATGCTCAAAGTGCGAATTTAGAAATGGCCCCCAAGTGCTTTGCAAGGTCATGTGCCAAATTGGACCTGATTTTTCTTTGCAAATGCCTTTGACTTAGTGGGGCAGAGGGCACCACTTCAGAGCCCAGGAGTCTGTGGGGAGGATATTTGAAAAGATGATGCTGGGAGGGGTGCTAACCCTTGGAAGCAGGAGATCATCCCAGCCGAAATGGCCATTTCTCTCCTCTCTCCTCTACCATGTGATTGGACTACAATGCAGGCTGCTTCTTTTCTATCAGAACCCATCCACCCATCGCTAAGTCTGAAAAGGATGTCTTTAACCTTTCCTTTTAGGTAGCAGCATGGCCCTGGCTCACTGAACACAACTTCTTTCTGTTTCAAATAGTGACCATGCTAACTGGGGTTATGATTCCTCCAACCCTTCCAGACAACACAGAAAGATCACGCATCCCTGCTCTGTGCCCCAGCCACTGACAACCCTCCACAGATCCACAGGATTTAAGCACTGTTGCTGTCCCTCAGGAAACAGTCTTTCCGCCTCAAGCATGCTTTATTAATTTCACTGCTTTGGCGGGGCCATTTGTCAAAATTCCCTCAACAGTTCAATTAGGAAAGGCCTGCCTCCCAAATTGGGGTTGGTTTTCTCATCTCCTCGAACCAGCTTGTGGTCCACATAGTTGCCTTGACCACCCCTGGTTTGGGGAGTACCCGATGAAATCAATCACACCCTCCCTCTTATCGACTTCACAATTTTCGCTGCACGAAGGCACCACCGAGGAGATGGAGCGGATAAATGTTTGCCCTCTTCTGTGGCAGCTGATTGCTGCCCCTGCCAAGCTGAAGAGAGGTACTTATTCTCCACCCAGTACCATGCTAGCAGCTCTGCACCCCAGATCAGCACCCACCTTGGGGAGTTAGGGGTGAGCAAAGACCTTCCTCTTGGCTTATGCCCTCAGCTCTGTGTTGATTACTTCTAACAGTGCTTTCCATTGCCATCTTTCCCCCTCCAGTTCATTCTCCTCACAACATCAGAGGAGGAGTTATAAGATGCAAGTATATTATTACATTGCTCACCTGCTGTGACACTAGCAATGGCTCCATGTTGCCTCAATGAGAAAACTCGAACTCATAGACATGGAGAGCAACCCTTTTTAGATTCTAAACCCCATGGCATCCCAGTTCCCAGAACAATACACGACCTTGTCTACCTCTCATTTTATTCTCAGCAAAACCAACTGTTATCATTTATCACACCATACTTATTCTCACCCACTCTCTCCTTTTCTTTTATTCCTTCCAGTCTTTTGTTGTGTAGAAATAGACAGGAGATCAGTGTTGTCATCATAACCATAGTTGAGCACACAGTCGGGCACTGAATACCTCCCTATAGCTGTGAATGGTCAGGGCCTTCCACCTCCAGCATTCTTCCCATGGTATAAAACTGAACCTTATGCCCATTGAACAATGACTTCCTATTCCCTCTGCCCAGGACCTGAACACCACCATGCTGCCTTGCAAGGATATGCTGTTGAGTACACGAAGGAGCCCATGTAAGTGGGATTATGTGATGTTTGTCCTGTGTCTGCCTTTATACCACTAAGCATAACATCCTCAAGTTGCATTTCTTGTGGTAGCATATGCCAAAATTTTTTATCTTTTATTTTTTAAGGCAGGGTCTCACTCTATCCCAGACTGACCTGGAACTCACAACGTGGCCCAGGCTGTTCTTGAGTTGTGTGATCCTCCTACCTCAGCTTTCAAAGTGAGCCACCAAGCCAGCCCTGGAATTCTCTTCTGAAAGGTTGAATGTCTTGTGGGGACATACCACATTTGGCTTATTCATTCATGTGTCAAGAGTACTTGACTTCGTCCATGTTTTGGGTTTGTAGAATAGTGCTGCTGTGAACATTCACCACCTTATTTGTTGGCATGCCTGCTTTATTTTATTTATTTATTTTGTTATTTATTCACTTACTGAGGATTGAACCCAAGGCTTCATGAGCACTAAGCAAGCATTCTACCACAAAGCTGTATCCCCAGTCCCCTTCCCCTCATTTTATTTTGAGAAAGGATCTCACTGAGTTGCTCAGACTATCCTTGAACTCACTCCATAGCCCAGGCTGGTCTAGCAATCCTCCAGCCTCAGTCTCCTGAGTAGCTGGGAATACAGGCCTGCACTACTTGGACTGGCTCCTGTTTTTCAATCCAGCCTCTTCAATTAGCTTCATAATGGCTAACCATCTCCTCCTTTCGGACTCTTTCCCTGGCTTCTCTCCACAAGCTCAGCCACTGTCTAGCCACTCATTTTACAAGACTCTAAGCATAGGTAACTGATACAGTATCCCACAGGGTTCCAGGGCAGCGACCTCTGTGTCTTACTCATGCTTGTCCCCCCAGTACCTCCAATATTGCTGATACAGGATGCAGGTCCTTTCAGGGATCTCAGAATCACCTGATGTCTCTGCAGTTCACCTCCTAGGGAGTCAGGAATCACATTCCTCAGCCAATACTGCAGTGTTCTGCCTTTGTAGAGATAGCTAGGAAGTAGAGGTTTCTCCAGATTTCCTTATACATATTTTTCTCTAAAAGAAAAGCTTGGGTCCTTCTAGGTCACAGTTTTGGTTTTTTTTTTTTTTCTGTCTCAGAAGAAACATGAATTGTTATCCTCAGGAAGCTAAAGCCCTTCAAAACATCACCTCTGACATTCACTGGCACAAATGACAAACGACATCATATCTGATCCATGCCTGTCCCTGCCCAGCATGAGTGTTCGGCCCTTATCCTCGTTCACCCCTGGGAACTCAGGGACTTTGATTCTGTACTGAAATGCCTCCTAGAATTCTGGATGTCACTCAACAGCTCCCACAGCCCTTCCTCCAAGACACCAAGGGAGAACCTTACATAAACAAGGTTCTTTGGGGCTTATCCAGGGAGCCTCACCATATAGATGAACTCCCCAATCTGTTCCTCATCATAAATATACAGTAGCACTACACACTCCAAGGTTACTGAATATTTAGTTCACTCGTTCACTTATTTACCACAAGACCACTGATGTGAGTAGAATGGAAAGGTCAGGCGCAATGCCATATGTCTATCATCTCAGTGCTTGGAAAAATGAAGCAGGAGGCTCCAGAGTCCAAGGTCATCCTCGGCTACTTAGTGAGTTCCAGACCAGCCTGGGATACATGAGAGCCTGTGTGATGGTTAGGTTTTGTTGTCAACTTGGATCTTTTTAATTATCTTGGGTGGGTCTCTGAGGATGTTTACAGGAAGGCAGCCTCTCAGCAAGGGTCAGGATGTGAAGAAGCTCAAAGAAGCTGGAAGTAAACATCCTTTCCTGTGTGGGCAGTGCAGGAAGGAAATTCCAGAGACTCAGGAAGCCATTAAGTCTGGGATAGGGTTGCAAGACCCCACCCTAAGCCTATATAAAGGGGAAGAAATTCTCTCCTTGGCCCATTCTGCCTGTTTGCTATCGTGTGTGTGGTGTAGGTGATGGGTTTTCTCTCTGCTCGGACCTGTGAAAGAGGGCCAGCCTCTTTTGCTGTTATGGAACTTCCTCTCAATCTGTAGTTTCAATAAATACTTTCCTCTCCAAAACTGCCTGGTTTGAAGATTCATCCCAGCGGCGTGTGGCTGACTATGACAGCCTGTCTCAAAGCAAAGTAAAAGAAAACAAATAACAAGTGTGTGTACTCACGGGCTCCTTGGGCAGAGATGAAGGGGTTTTAAAGCTCTGGATCTAGAAGTATTTCTCAGTTTCATCCTGAATCTGTTAAGCATTTTAAACTTCTTTCACCTGACCCTATATGTGATGCTCTGTAGGCGAAGGTCATTCACAGCTATGAACTTATAGTTCCATCTACTCTGGTTAATTTCCTATAGCAGAAACTTTTTCTTTGCCAGGATATATCACCCAACTAGATGTAGCCTTTGGGATGAAGGGGCTGATTTCAAGCAGTTTTACAGTTTGGGGGGAAAGTTTCATCATGACAGAGTAAGCTGTCAAGTGTCACACCTTCACACAAAGCAGAAACTAGGAACATCTAGCAGACTGGACTAACCCCGCCCCCCGGCCCACCGCCAGCAAAACACCCCCTCCAGCAAGGTGCCACCTCCCAAAGGCTCCACCATCTGGGGACAGACAAAATAGGAGGTATGGGATCTTGGGGGACATTTGATATTCAAACCACCACATTCCCTAAACCCCAACTTTACCTTTGGCTCTAATGATACCTCTTAGAAGAATCTCCAAGGAGCCCCCATATTAGGTCACTTGTTATATGAGTTGTGCATTTAATTTCTAAGTCTCTGTGTTCTCCACTTGAAGAATGGAAATTTCTCTCTTATCTACTATCAGAACCCAGCACTGCACAAAGTAGGTCTTCAGTGAAGGTTTAGTGAATGATTAAATAAGCAAAGGAAGGAATGACTATGCTCCAATCCCCACGATCTCAGCTTGGCACTGACGTCTTCTCAGCTGAGTTCATTCTGTTTTGATCCTCACAGCAAATATCCCCACAACTTATTCACTGCAGAGCAGGCGACAGGCTGCAGCGACCTGTTCGTTGGCGATGCCACTGCAAGTTGATGGACTTCCATAGTAATTCAACATTATTAGGTGTCAAATATAATTTATGGTTTAATACAATGCCAGTTTTATAACTGCATTATTGCTATATAGTTACATCTGGAAAAAAATAAATCACAGTGAAATTTTCCACTTTGAAAGACTTCACATAGGCTGAAGTGCTGAGCCAAACAAGGTTGTTTTCTCAAGCTAGAGTGGAGGAGACAGCTCCAGGTCCGAAAGGCAAGCAAATTCAGCTAATTGCTTTCCAGTGCTATTGATTGTTCTGCAACCTGTTGGCCACCTTCACATCTGAAGTTTCTTGACATGCCGTGTGCATTTATTCTCTTTAGGAATTTGGGACCTTCCTTTAGGAATTTGGAACCCCTTAGAAAGTTGGGGCACCATCCACTGACAGTCTTCAGGCAAGTCTCTGATGCTGTGAAACATAAAATGCTTTAAAGCATGACATCCCTGGGGCCGGGGAGATGACTCAGCAGGTAAAGTGCTTATTGTGCTAACATCAGTTTGATCTCCAGTCCCCAAGTAACAAGCTAGCTAGAGCCACACATGGCTGAAACCCCAGCTCTGGGAGAAGCAGGGACAGGAGTGGTGCAGATTAGGTACAAGGTAGTTTTTCCCCTGATAAGTAGTTAGCTAGGGACTGGCCCACATAAATATGGATGCCTCCTTGGCTGCTGTGGCAGGACTAGAACTTGGGTCTGATTCAGTCTCATCCAGGGTGGCTGCAAGCAACAACTCCAGGATCAACTTCCTGCTTTTTACTCAAATTTTCCCTGGCTTACCTACCACCTGGCCATTCCTGAGTCAGCCTATTAAGCCTACCAACCGAGCAGGTCCCTCCCTTACACCCCTGAGCCTGGTGACAAAGCAAATACCAATTGGATGCCAGATTCATTTAATTGGACCCCAAGTACATGCATGATCTCTTTCCCCCTTTTCCCCACTTAACCCCCTTAGCCTCCTCTGCTCTCCTTCCCTAGGTGAAGGAGATTGTCTTGGTCTCCTCTCTGGAGCCCTTCCCTAGCTGGGAGGGGGAAGAATTTCTTTTTGCTTGGATGCTTTCCTGCTTTGCTTTTGCTCTTATTTCTCCCTACAATAAATCTTGAAATTTACTCTCCTCTGAGTCTGTATCCTCAATTCTTTGCTTAACATGGATGAGAACCTGAGACTTGAGAGGTGCTGGCGTGGGAGTTCTCTGCTGCATCAGACAGGTTGCTGAGGCTTCATGGTCATTCAGTCTAGCTAAAAAAATGGCAACCTTCGAGTTCTGTGAAAGGTGGATGTACTTCTCTGCACATGTGTCCATGGGTCACTCACATACCACAATACTACACCTACACACCAAAAAATATGGCATACATGGTCACAAATACACTCCTCTGTTAGCTGGGTCTTGTTTGTTTTAGTTTATTTACTTTCCTTCCCACCAAAAATATATTTCCTTCCCACCAAAAATATGATGAAAAATCTTTTTATCATAATAAATATGGATCTCTTTAATTTTAATGTAGATATCTGACTTATGTACAAACTATAACATACTTTTTCTTGTCCGCTGTTCAGGGGCATTTTGTTTCTTATTTTTCAATATCAACAATGCTGTAAAGAACATCTTTGGGTGGCTTAAAGGCTAGGGACGTAATCAACTGCTCTCTGATTGGATACCAGGCCCACTCAGTGGGAGGGAATTCATGCCTGCTACAGAGAACCAAGTCAAAAGCCTACAGCTTGGAAGGTCACAGCTTCCTTCCACTATCCTTTGGCTAAAAGTATAAGTTAAGTGCTTTAAAAAGTCTTCTAACTGTCTTGCTTATCCCCCTTAATCCATGATGCTCTAACACTTGGTTAGAGAACCTGCTTTTTGCAACAGACAGCGAACACCAGGGAGATTCAAGACCCATCAGTTTGACAAGAAAAGAAACCCATCTGCCAAGCACAAGATGAGTCGCCACTATCACATCTGCCATTGGAGAGGAAGTGATGGATTAAATCTGAGTGATGCTCTCATTGCTGACCTGACAAACTCATCTAGGGAGATGATGGTGAACCCTGAGGAGACTCAGAACTCATCAAAGCAGAAAATCAGAGGCTGCTGAGAGCTCAACTCTAAAGGACACTTACAATATCAAGACTCAAGGAACATTGCAGATAGAATGTAAGAGCCACAAAGTAGGAAGACGAACTCTGAGCATTGCCCCTCCCCAACAGGAACTGACTGGTACATGTCATGACCCTGTGGTGATATCTGACCACCCCACTGAGGAGGGCTGTGATGGTTAAATTTTGTTGTCAACCTGATCTTTTGAATAATCTTGGGTGGGTCTCTGAGGATGTTAACAGATAGGCAGCCTCTCAGTAGGGGACAGGATGTGAGGAGGCTCAGGGGAGCTAGAAATGAACATCCCTTCCTGGGAGGGAAGTGCAGAAAGCAAATTCCAGAGACTCAGGGAGTAAACAAGTCTTTGATAGACCCCACACTAAGACTATATAAAGGGGAAGGAAATCTCTCTCTTTCTCTCTCTCTCTCTCTCTCTCTCTTTCTCTCTTTCTCTCTTCCCCCCTCCCCCTCTCTCCCTCTCCCCCTCCTCTCCTCTCCTCTCCTCTCCTCTCTCTCTCCCTCTCCCTCTCCATCTCCCTCTCCCTCCCTTCCTCCCCCAGACTCAGTGGCTACTGGTTCCTTGACTCTCGAGTTTACAGACAGCTATTGTAAAACCACTGTGAGCTAATCCAATAAATGCCCCTTTTGACTGCAATTCATTCTGTTGGCTCTGTTCCTCTAGAGAACCCTGACTAATACAAGGGCCCTCAGTGGAAATGGGGGCCTAGGAGAGGGAATATAAGAGTATAAACTGATGGCAATATGAACATTATGCAAAATGGTCAGATAGTAAAGTTCTCAATTGATAATAAAAAAGAGCATCTTTAAGTAACATTTTGTACCCTTGTTTAATTTTTATTCCATTGAGAACAATCTCATGGTCAAGGGGTAAAATTTATTTTAAAAAACAGAATATGGTCTCTAGAAGCCTTGACTGACATACAACTATTTGATTCAACCTATAACACCCCTCATGTATCATGTCCTCCACAGTCTCCCTTGACTTCCTCACCTCTATGCTGTTGGAAGATTCGATCACAATTCACACTCAGTTCCTTCCCAATCCTCTGCTATTGTTGCTGTTGCTATTCTGGGTATAAGTGTTATACCCCAGTACACTCATTTTTACATTAGTTCATACTACTGGACTATAAGCTCCTTCAGAGCATGTAATCATTAGTGTGATCTAAGTATCTGGTGCACAATAGGTGGTGAATGCATATGCATTGTCTCCAAATAGTTTTAGGAAATTACTGGAAAAGCTGCCAAACTCTGTGCTTCCAATTCCTAGTCTTGTCAGCTATGGAAAACCCTAGAAGTCACCAGAGGTTATCAGCAGCAGGTTCTTCTCCGGGAGAACAAGTGTGTGTGTGTGTGTGTGTGTGTGTGTGTGTGTGTGTGTGTGTGTGTGTGTGTGTGTGTGTTTTGTTTGTGTGATGTGTGTTTGTGTGGTGTGTGTGCATGTGAGTCCCTTCTCTCTCCACCCTTCTTTTCTCTCCCTTTGCCTTTGAGAACTAAATGACCCATGGAGAAGAAGTAAGGCTCTCCAAGAGGAGATGGCTAGAAGGTAGCTTTCATGGTGGCCGTAGTGCCTATCAGCAGGAACCACAGTTCACAGGGTTGCCTCCCTGAGTGTGGGAACCTGGGCAGACTCCTGGATAGTGTACTGTACATATTCAGACCCCTGGATAGTATACTGTACATTTTCTTTCTTTGAATCCCCTCTGCCACACCTACATGTCACCAAGTGTTCTTCGTTTAGCCTTTTAATCTTTATTCCTATTAGTATACAAAGAACTAGATTTCATGATGTCATTTTTCAAACAAAATTTGTTTTTCCCTTCCAACTTCACCCCATCTCTTCCCTCTTTCTCATCAATTCTGTTCCTTTATTCTTAATATCAAACCCATTACACCTCTGCCTGTCTCCCTAGCTGCCCTTGGCTTCTGCCTGGGGGTGGAGCCTTGCTTGAGGAGGTGTGCTGATAGGGGCAGGTTTTGGGGTGTTGTAGATCAGCTCCTCCTAGCAAGTGTTAGTTTACCCTTGCTAAGACTTCTCACCTGCTGTGTCAAGATGGAATGATGAGCCTCTGCTTTGCCATGCCACGATAAATCTTCTGCTCGGGACTGTAAGCTGAAATAGACCATTTTCTCCCATCAGCTGCTACTGATCAGGTGTTTTGTTCCAGCAATGAGAAGGTAAATGTAATTTCATAGTTTTCCTCAAGCCACTGGGATGAACCTCCAAACCAGGCACAGTTATTTGAAAGAAAGGATTTATTGAAACTACATACCCAGGGGAAGTTCCATAATGGTGAAAGAGACTGGCACCCTTTTACAGGTCCAAGCAGACAGAGAAACCTATCACCAACACCACACACACACACACATACACACAAATACATTTCTCCCCTTTATATAGCCTTAGGGCAGGGTCTTGAAAATCTTCCTCAGACTTGTTGACTCCCCGAGTCTCTGGAATTTCCCTCCTGCACTGCCCTCCCAGGAAAGAATGTTTGTTCCTAGCTCCCCTGAGCCTCCTTACATCCTGCCCCCTACTGAGAGGGCTGCCTTCCTGTAAATGACCTCAGAGACTCACCCAAAATTTCTAAAAGCTGAAGTTGACCACAAAACTTGACAATCACATCTAACATGCCTTATTTTACAGCATATAATATATATTTGCAAGCAGGGAGAGATAGAGAGAACAAAGAGAGAATGGGTGCATCAGGACCTCTAACCACTGCAAATGACCTCCAGATGCACGTGCCACTTTGTGCATCTGGCTTTACATGGGTAATGGGGAATTGAACTCAGGTCATTGGGTTTTGCAGGCAAGCACCTTAAGTGCTAAGCTACCTCTCCAGACCTGAAAATATTTTTAGTAGTGTCTTTTCTTCAATGAGACAAATGAAATTTTCCTAATGATGCTATTTTTTGAGAGCCGGAAATTCTTGGAAACAGTCATATGATGTGCTCCATTAATCTTTGCAAGTGAGAGAATAGGAACAGAGAGTGGATGGGTTAGGGACACAGAGCCTCTCTGCTTCAAGCTCCTGATAGCACTGCACTGTTCCCTCTCTCGTTTGCCTGGGATCTTTGATAGAGAATTGACATCACTAGTTGGAAGGAGCATCTACCTTATTTTATGATGAAAAAGTACAAGAAGGGTACTCGTTGTCAGTTGCACGATTTATGATTCATTACTTGAAGATCAGTGGGTATAATTAGTGACCCAAATTCAAGTAGATGAAACAGTTTGTCCCTTGTTTAAAATCTTGTCTGAAAATTGATAATTTCCTTTCCTCTCGACACAGTGCCTCTGAGGGTCATATTTAATGATCATGCATCCCAGGGTGATGTGACCACGGAGAACATGGGGAGACTTTGTAAATTGCACTCTGATGATTTTGCCCATTGGTTGGCATTTCCTTACCCACCTTGCCTGTCATTTCATGAGCTGTGAAAAAAGACGCCTGTGTTTATATAGTGCTTTCCTACATAAGATGTTTTTTAAAAAATATTTTATTTATTCATTTTCAAGCAGAGAGAGAGAGAGAGAGAGAGAGAGAGAGAGGGAGGGAGAGGGAGGGAGAGCACCAGAGCCACCACTTTGTGGGTCTGGCATATGTGGGTCCTGGGAATTGAATCCGGGGTCTTAGGCACTGGGGGCAAGTGCCTTAACTGCTGAGCCATCTCTCCAGCCCCATAAGATGTTTTTCATACATAAACCATGCCTGGAACACGGCATCCAGTAGTTAAATGTTTGTTGACATTATTTTAATGAGACTATTTGATAGAAGTCTCATTTACTCTTACCAGCAGCATGTTTGACAAAACAAAGGCTAAATCTTTACCCCATGTTACATAAAAATAGAAATTGCAGAGTCGTTGGATTCTGAAACCTTAATTCTCAGACTTTAGTTTTAGTTGTTTCTCTCATTTTCTCTTTGTCTTTTGATGGTAAGGTTGAGTTCAGACTATTAAATTTGAAAGAAAAAAAAGATATGAAATGATGCCTTCTCCCAAGCAAGAACTCTGAACCCCTGAACCCAATGTCTTTCTGCAGAATAGAAAACATTTCAAAATAATTCCAAGGGTCATGTGAACTGTAAGGGAAGACTTGGGATGATCTCTCCCCAAAAACAATCTATAAGCAAGACTGAAAACAAATGTCTGAGAGATGAGGAGAAGATCTTTGGGGCAATCACAGATTCATAACATTTCAGGACAGGAAGAGAAGTAAAGATCTTCCTGATCCAATCTCAGATGATGAGGTGAGAGTCCCCAGTTCCCTGAAGTTCACTGAGTCAAAACCACTGGGTGTGAAATGAGAGTTTGAGTAGAATCACCTCTCCAGCCATGGGAGGTTTTCTGTAGCGCACTGACTGACTCTCTCTCTCTCTCTCTCTCTCTCTCTCTCTCTCTCTCTCTCTCTCTCTCTCTCTCGTGTGTGTGTGTGTGTGTGTGTGTGTGTGTGTGTGTGTGTGTTCAGATAGACATGTCTCAACCTCAACACTTCTGACATTTGGGAGGAAGTTAGGTCATTGGCAGGCTGGTGGTTTGAATCAGATTTCCCCATAAACTCATGTGTATGGGATACTAGGTTCCTAAGGGGTGGCAGTTTGGAAGATGGAATCTTGCTGGAGATGTGTTGTTGGGGACAGGCTTAGGGGTTCACTCTCCTGCTGCTGTTTTCCACCCTCTGCCCATGCCCTGCCTTTCCCTGCCATCGTGGAGCTTCCCCTGGAGACTGTAAGCCAAAATAAAAACTTTCCTCCCATAAGCTGCTTTTGGTCAGGTGCTTTGTCCCAGCAAGGAGAACTGCAAGGGAGTGTGCCCTTGAAGATCATATTGGAACCCTGTGCCTTCCTCTGTCTGTTGAATGATCAGCACTCCACCTAAGAAATGCCCTTTGGCTCTGACCCAAACCACTTTTGACTTTGTCCTTCATAGATTTCTTGCAGTGGTTCTTCTGTGAGTTGGTATAGCCCTAACCACAGGGTTGCAAAGCAGGCCTATTGTGATGGCTGTACTTGTGTATCAGAGACATAACAGAAACAGTGGCCATGGAGGAAGTCTGTCACCTATACTCACCCATGAAGCACCGGGTCACCACACTGAAGAGGTCAGTGGAGGAACCAGAGGTCAATGTGGTCTTATAGAAAGAGAAATGTAAGTCAGAAAGTAATATAATAAACATGGATCCCAAAAGGGGCGGGTTTCTTGATCCACTATATTTTGATTATTACTGGCCTAGGACTAAGGACTTGATACCCTCATCTCTAAGCATCTGCCCCCTCATGGCTCAGACTTCGCTTACTACATGCATGCTGTGAGCTAACTGGACAAAGTTACTGGCTGGTTACTTAAAACAAGGCCTGAAAGTATGCATTTATTTTAGACATTTTGACATTCTTTTTTATTATTATTATTTCCTTCTTTCCCTGGCTCAAGGTTTCCTTTTGTTGGGAAATTGCCATAGTTTGAATGTGTCCACCCAAGCCTATGTATTAGAAGCTTGGTCCCAGTCCAGTGTGCTACTGGGAAAAGGTAGAACTTATAAGAGAATAGGAAAAAAATTAGGCCATTGGAGACATGCCCATGAAGGGGATAATGGATCTCTAGCCATCATAAGGTTACAGGCCTCCTCCATAGCACACTGGCCCAAAGCAACCAGGCTAGCAAGCATAGACTGAAACTTCTGGCTCAATGCACAGGAATGAAACTGAACAAACACATAAACCACGCTCCCCTGGCCTCCACTTGTGGCAACAAAGTAAACAGCCAATTACCTGATGAGGAAACAAGATTGGAAACAAGTCTACAGACCTAACCTCTCAGCCCTGGCTTATATATTTTTGAGTGTATTGTGTTAAATTGCTTCCATGTGCCTCTGTTGGCTGACCTTGATGGGAGGCTAGCTCTGAGTCTGTTCTCTTTTCTCCACGCAGTTAGTGACGGATACATGAAAGACACCCAGCATTCAGTAAGATCTGGAAATAAACCCAGTTAGGGGTGTCATGTTTCTACATGCCCATTCAACTTAATTGGGTCCAGGTTGGTTTATAAGGATCTCATATGTATGGTAGTCATTATCTTGTCTATGCTTAGGGAGTGTCAGCCCAGAACGCTCATGGAAATAGTTCTTTGTAGAATGGACTTGATCCCTCAAAGGAGTATTCCCAATGATATGCCTCAATTTCCTTGCTTGTGCAAGATGTTAGTCAGACATCCAAGAATGGGGTGAATACTGAGGGTCTCTATCAGTAATGTTCCTGAGTGCCAATGGCCATCTGTGAGCCTCTAGACCAGATGCCCAGGAGGAAGGAGACTGTGCCTGGACTTAGATGCTCAGGGGAAAGGTGGCTACACCCAGATCTGCAACCTGGAACCCTAGAGCTGCTTAAATTCTGACGCCCCCACTTTGATGCTGTGATCTGGAACAAGCAAACCTCCGGGTGTCTGTTTCCTGTCTGTAGTTAGGGTCTTATGGCACCTGCCACACAGCAAGGGCTCACATGGCAGTTTCATCTTATACCAGAGGAGAAGATGTCACTTGTGATGTATAACCTCGGAGCTTCTAGTGACACCTTCTGAAAGGAGGGAAACCTGTCCCAATCATGTCTCACAGCATGAAGGAGAAACATCGTAGAAAGAAGTGGCTGATGAGGCAGTGTCTTTGTAGTGAAATCTAGTTCCGCTCTACTAACTGTGTGGTCCTAGGAAATCTCCTTCACCTTTACCGTCTCCAGTTCTCTCACCTGAAAATGGAGCCTGAGAATATCCACATTGCAGGGTGAGTTGAAGGTACAACAACGGGACGGAATGGAGAACATTCAGTCAAGTGATACAGCCTCACCCAGGGACGACAGAGCCTGATGCGTGACGCTGAGCAATCTGCTAAGCTTCTCTGAGACTTATTTTCTGTAGGAAGGGAAACATTTCTACCTGAATGAGTCAATTCCTCTTGTTTCTGTGACCAAATACTTGATGAGAACAACTTAGGACAAGAATTGATTTGGGCTCATAGCTTCAGAGGGTTTGGCCCATGGCTACTTGGTTCCTTGCACTTGGGCAGAACATCATAGTGGTGGGAGACTCTTCACCTCATGGAGGACAGAAAGCAAAGTGAGAAAGGGACTGGGGTCCAGACACAGCCTTCAGAGGCACACCCTCAGTGACCTACTTTCTCCATTGAGGACTCACCTCCTGTAGTTTCCAAAACCTCCCCAAGTATTGCCACCAGCAGCAGACCAAGCAGTCAATACCTGAGCCTGCAGAAAGATTTCAAATTAAAACAACCTGACAAGGATGTAGATTGCCATGTGGGTAGGTAGATAGGTAGTTGGATGGACAGAGATGACATTCATAGGCAGTCAGGGAGACAGAAACATAGATGATAGACGGATAGATGGTCACGGACAGATTAATGGGTAATAGGTAGATTAGTAGATTGATAAATGATAGGTTATTGATGATATTTGGATGCATGATTTACAGATGGGATGATTGACAGATTGAAAGATAATGTGCAGAAACATGATTGATAGATTGACAGATGATAGATTATTGATGGATATTGACAGATGATTGACGGATTGATAGACAATAGGAAGTTTGATAGGTGATAAATTACTGATAGATAATAGATGATTAATCAATGGCATCCAGCCTCAGTCCATTTGTCCTGCTGTAACACAATACAGCTGACAGAGTAATATAAACAGAACGGACATGTAATTCTTAGCATTGTGGATCATGGCACTCACTAGTCCAGTTGTATTATGAGGGCTTCAGACAACTGAAGGAAAGGAGCTCTCATAAGATACCAGGGGGCTGTGGCTGTGGGCCCCTTGTTCATCTCGTCTTTCTCTGTGGAGTTCCATTTGGATCCTCCATTGTAT
>PVHP010000549.1:38263-102653 GCA_004024765.1 Zapus hudsonius
AGACTATCCAGAGGTACGGACAGGAGAAACTGGCTGATTACTAGTCTATCCATGGTCCCCTGTCACAAGGACTGATCCAGACGACCCATGGAGGAGGTTATCCAGTTGAGGGGGGAGGGGAGGGCAGTGGGGAATTGGGGATAACAACTCATTGTTTGCCCACTAAATAAATGTTGTAACTCATTATGGACAATAAAAATAAATTAAAAATTAAAAAAAAAAGATACCAGGGGGTATGTGTCACCAGAGACAAATGACTGCCAACCTCTACACCAGGGCCCAGGAAAAGTAAAATGCATTCCACCCCACCAAGCCTACTGGGCCCTCTGTTCACAGGAGGCAGCCTTCCCTTCTACATCCTCCAGGCACAATCCATGTGTGATTCTATCTCCCCCAGGTCCTCATTTCCTGTGGCTTTGGTGGGTGAAGGGGGAGGGAGGAGCCTGGATGGAGCCTGGCATAGTAGCAGGAAGTAAGAGAAGGCAATGAGCTTTGGATGGTGAACAAGGGGTGGGTGGATAAACCCCAGGCAGGGTTGTTCTAATGCTTCAGCATTCCGTGTTGTTCTCCCATGCCTCATGGAAAGAGGGAATCAAAACCTTTGGGAATTAAACTTCAGAGCGAGCTGGCCATGACTCCATGTCCCTCTTTCCATGGAAGCAAAAAACTTCACACAAGTGTTGATCCTTTTCAGACAAGGTTTTAGACTCCATTTCCCAAAATTCAATGTCTTAAAAGCAGCCAAAAATGAGATCAAAAGCCTTGGGGAGCAAAGTGATAAAAATACCCAAGAGATTCGTATAAGGTGAAAATAAAAACACAGACACACAAGCAAAATGATAGCAATGAGATACTTTTCCAGAAATTAAAGGCAGACAGTTCCCAGAGGGAATCTTCCCCAGTGAGGAGAGGGTTTAGGATCCTGACCATGTTATCATCCCTCTCCAATGGATTCTTCCATTCCTTTATTGAAATACTCATAAAGTAAAGGTTAGTCTCATCCTAAGGATATCTTCTAACTTTTCTCAACCATGCTATTAAGTTGTATTAGCTCCTTGGGGTGAGGCCACCATAACAGGAGGTTGTGTGCTAATGTGGCTCGCCTGGAGGTAAACTCATTTTAAAATCTAGATTACTGTGGAGAAAGTTCCCCAGGCTAAGATAAGGTTAACGAATCTAAATCCCAGCAATGAACTCACCTCCCAAGTTTCAGAAATAATTAGTCCTGGGAAGGTCATGATTTGTTCACTGGCTGCACTATCTCCAACCTCACCCCATCTCCGTCATTTGGTTGCTTGGGGATTGTCGATTGAAGAGACAGAGAGGCATTTCCATGAGTGTTCTCAGTTCTGCAGTCTCAAGATGAGTTTTCATATACATGCAAAGGCTTATTTTATTTTTATTGACAATTTTTATATGTACATATAATGTATTTTAACCAAAAGCCTCTCCCATTATCTTCTTTGATCTCTCTCCCCACTCCTCTTCTTTGAAATCCCTTCTTCTTCCCAACTGGTCCCTCTTCTACTTTGATCTTTTTTTAGTGTGTGTGTGTGTGTGTGTGTGTGTGTGTGTGTGTGTGTGTGTGTGTGTGTGTGTGTGTCCCAGTGAGTTTAATTAAGGCTACCTTCATAAACACAGGTGGAGCTTATTTAGTAGACCACATGCAACTTATCTGTGGCTACACCACTGAATAAAGTCTCTCTCTCCTTCCCTCCCCAGCAAGGATTGATTGGCAATAACTCCCCAGGGAGGGCTGGGGGAAGATTGTTTTATTGTCCATAATGAGTTACATTATTTAATGGGCAAACAATGAGTTGTTATCGCCAGTTCCCCAATTCCCCTCTTCTCCATCCCCAATCAGCTGGATATCCTCCTCCGTGGGCAGTCTGGATCAGTCCTTGGGGCTGGGGACCATGGATAGTGGGGAAAGGTTTTATGCCAGCATGTTGCCCAAGACAAAGGGTGAAAGAGCCTTCTCTCTAGACTTTGCAAGTGAATAACTAAGCCCCCTCTCAACCCAACAGTACTTCTCACTGTGGGTCAGGTACCCAACTCTTCTTTGGGGAACAGCACTTTACATACTCCACATTGCGACAGGGACATCATTGATCATGGTGTCTTCTGTCCACCTCAGACCAGAGGGTGGGCATGTGAACTCACACAAAAACACACACATACATGCAAAATCAACACCTGACGATTTTTTATAGACTCTTTTTTTTTTTTGGAGGTTTATTTGAGGCAGAGTATCTGTCTAGCCCAGGCTGACCTGAACTCGTTCTACAGTCCCAGGCTGGCCTCAAACTCACACTGATCCTCCTACCTCTGCCTCCTGAGTGCTGGGATTAAAGTCATGCGCCACCACACCTGGCTGTGTTTTTTCATAGACTCTTGATGCACAGGAATGGTGGGATAATAAATATATGCTATGTTAAGGTACTAACCTTGTGGCTGTTTGTCATACAGCAATGCAAAACTAAGAGGGAATCATTAAGCAGTGTTAAGCTTCCTGAGCCTGAATTTCCTCAGACAAGTGAATAACAGAAGCACCTATATATACTGGCTGCTGATGTGAGGATATTTAATGGATAACTCCTGCATCGTTCTGTGTCTGGGGTGGACTGTCAACTTGATTGGATGATTGAGAAATGTCTAGGAAATTAGTAAAGCACACTCTCACAGACAAGCTCGGGAGCTTGTCTGTGAGAATGTTTGAAGAGAGGATCAACTAAAAGAGGAAGACTTACCTTGAATGTGGGCATGTGGGCAGCACCATCCCATAGGTTGGGGACTTAGATGAAATCAAAGATGAAAAAGGGAAAAGCCCTATAGAGCATGTTCATATTCTCTCTCTCTCTCTCTCTCTCTCTCTCTCTCTCTCTCTCTCTCTCTCTCTCTCTCTCTCTCTCTCTCTCTCCATGGTGCTATTCCACCAAACACTCTTCCTACCATGAAAGACCAAAACAGATCTGAAACCATGAGGAAAATAAATCCTTCCTCCCTTCACGTTGTTTTCTCGGGTATTTTGTCTTAGGAATGAACTCTCTAATGTACTGCCTAACCTATACCTCTTCCATGCACAGCTGTGTGCGCCCTCACAGGTAAGTATGCCCACGTGGAATAGCAAGTGTTTTTCAGATCCATCACAAACATCCAAGCAGCAAGGAAGGAACTCTACATCCTTCAGCTTGAAGGGGAGATAAGATGCAGAATGCAGAAGCAGCAGGTCCAAGGATATAAAACCATGTTGGTGGACACAACACGGACTTCAAACTCTAAGCTAGGTTCTGTGTCTGCCTCCACTCTCCTGGCAACATAGTTCTTCTTGTCAAACTTGTGGATGTTCACACCAGGCTGAGCTGTTAGAAGGATGCAATCCTGTCATCTCTTATGCCTGCTGCCCATTATTTTGCAGCAAGGTTCCCAAAAACTTAGGACTGAGGCCAACAAGCATTGAATATCTCATTTTCCCAGAGGGCCAGAATCCAGGTGCCCCTTACCTAGCTGCTGTTAGCTTGGAATTTCTCAGGTATTTGCCTGTCAACTGTTGCCCAGGGCTACAGTCACTCAATCAAAGCTTGACTGAGGCCAGAACCCATGTCCAGGTTCATTCCTATGGCTGTTGGCCAGAGGCACCAGTTTCTTGAGTAGGAGTCAGAGAGAATTTCTTAGAACATAGGAATCAGTTTCTTCCTGAGTGCATGATCCAACAGAGAGAAGGTAGCCAAATAGAAGCTGTAAGGTCTTTTATAACTTAAACCATACCAGTCACTTCTGCTATATGCCACATAGATCAACCCTAGAATACAGAAGGGGGCCTCTTCAAGGGTATGGGACTAGGTGGATCTATCACCATGGACCATCTCAGAAACCAGCTATGTATATCTCCTTATTGCCTAAACAGCCACAGTGCAGAGATTCCGAGATAAAGATTTGTCAGTGGAAGTGTAGAATGACTTTGTCCCAGCCCTTACAGTTAATAGAGACAGGAGACCCGTGACTGCAGCCTTCTTGCCAGACAGCAAATGAAAATGGCATTTGAAAACTGAAATTACTACTCCTTTCAGCGGGAAGGTCTTGCTCTGCTTAATGATCTACATGTCAGTACATTGCAAGTATTAAATGCCATTGAATATGGAGACACCCAGCGACGTTACAGCACCCATAGAGTGCCTCAGCAAAATGATCTTTACTTGGATCGACTGCACGCTTCGGCAGGTCCAGGTGGGCTTGAAATGCAGAGCCTCATGGGGGCAAGAGGGGAGGAGGTGCTTCCACAAATCCACCCCTTTTGACTGACAGTCTGCACACAATCTGAGCTCAATGTGGTTCTTCAGCTCCAGAACCCCCACCTCCCACACAGACCTGTATTCAGCCCTGTGGAAAGACCTCTTTCCTTAGAAGAGAGACATCACTCTCCTGGGGGTTTCACCTTAAGGGGGCAACTCTGTCTTCCAAGTGATGACCTCAGCAATGGACATCTAATCAGAGCCCTGATTTTGTGGGTGAGTCTGGCACAAGACAGAGAAAGGGTGAGAGTCTGTTATGCCAAACTAGATAAGGTGAATTTATAACCACCTATTTAGTCCTCCTGGATTTATTATCTCCCCATCTATTCACCAAACTCTAGCCAGATAAATTGCTCTGAAACTTCAATCTCCTTCTACTGCTCTCAGCATTACCTATTGCTCTGGGGCATGGATACAATATTTTCCCTTCGAATCACCAAACAGAAGCTGACACCTCCTTCGCCCACCTTCCCTGGATAACAGCAAGTCTGAGTCCCTTACCAAATTTCTCTCAGGATAGTAGGTGGCACCTTCTGCTCATGCCCATCCCCTTCTCCTTGCCTAAAGTTCACATCTGCCCCACTTAGCCCTTCTCTTTCAGAGTACTTGCAATGAAAGCAACCAGAAATGTATCTGCAAACTTAACAGTCCATCTGCTCCCCTCTAAGAGTCCACAGGCTTCATGAGAGCAGGGGCTGCATGTGTCTCTCCCCATCGCTGCACACTCTGTCCCCTGTACTGGGTCTGACTCATGGAGATGTCCATGAATTGTCTGTTGAATAAATGTGCTTCTAACAGTGGGCTAGACCACTGTAAACAGGAATGTGATGTCCCTACAGAGGACGTCCTCTGCCTTGTCTCAGGACTGCAAAAGAACAGGGCTTTGGCTCCTTGTCATTCTTGGTCTTAATCAGCTGTAATGGATCAGCTGCCTTCCAGGATGAGGTGAACCCACGGAGCACTTGATTGATTGCTGGTGTCATCGCGGGATTTCTCAGCAACATCAGCCCATTATTTTTGCACTAAAAGGACAAGCGCCATTGACATCCAGGAATGAATTCATTGACGTGCAGAGCAAAGCGTCCACTGATGGGGCAACCTGGGCCAGGAGGCCATTGGATTTGAGAGCTCAGCTAAGCAGCATGATCAGGGGGATAGCATGAGTGTCCAGCTGGTACTGGAAAGAGCTGGCAGAGATTACATTGTAGGGAGGCAAGTGGGAACAGGACTGGCCAAGGGTGCTATGCTTCCAGAATGAAGGTCTGTGGGAGACCAGCCTCAGGCTCAAAGAATTCACTTGGGCTTCCGGGGCCATTCCATGCCCACTGAGCAGAATCTCTTGGTAGAATCTGGAAACTTATATTTGGATCAAAGTACCCAAATTTTGATGCTTCTGAGAGTTTGAACTCTATTGAACTAAGGCCTCTCTTCTTCAGTATCTTTGTTACCTAGGTTGCTAGAGGAGGAAGAAATAAGTAGGCAAAGACTTAACTAGAGACCAGGGAAAATGTTGATGGAGCTCACACCGAGGAGAAGAGGTTTTCTTAGGGGCCGGCTTGAAAGAACACGGTGATTCCAGAAGAGTCCAGTGTGCAGGGCCACAAACAGCAGTGATTCAATTTGGCAACAATCTCGAGTCAGTGACTGAGAAGGAGGTTGAAACTCAGGACAGATAAGACCCAAGGAAACACATCTGGAGGGGAGCAGAGCTGGAGCTCACATGCCCAGGTGTTGGCAGCAAATCAAGGCGCTGACTATTGTCCCTCAGCTGCCCACTGTCCCCCGGATACCCACTGGCCCTCAGATGCCCACTGTCCCTCGGATGCCCACTGGCCCTCAGCTGTCCACTGTCCCTCAGCCGTCCACAGTCCCTCAGCTGCCCACTGTCCCTCAGCTGCCCATTGTCCCTCAGCTGCCCACTATCCTTTGAATACCCACTGTCCCTTGGATGCCCACTGGCCCTCAGATGCCCACTGGCCCTCAGATGCCCACTGGCCCTCAGCTGTCCACTGTCCCTCTGCTGGCAAGAAAGCACTTACTCCTGCCTCCCTTCCTCCTTTCCCTCTTTCCTTCCTCCCTCCCTTGTTCCTTCTACTTCTGCCCTCCCTCCCTTCTTTCCCTCTCTCTTCTCTTCCCCTCTTCTTATATCAGGGTCACTCAGTAGTATTTTGGGTCTGATCTCTTTATTGCTGACCAAGGAGAAAGGATTCAGGTATAAGCAATTCTCTAAGGAAGGATCCAGTAAAACCCATAAGGTATTACAGAAATTAGAATGGGAAAAGAAAAGACTCAGCCAAGGGGCAAAAGCAAGAAATATTCCAAAAACAACCTCGTATCAGTGACATGTCTGGACCAAAAGCTGTCCCCAGCTAGCCAGAACCCGAGGCAAAGTGCTGGACTTGACCACTCTAGTCCATCATGGACACTGGGCTCTAGTCCTCTCTCACCCATCGTGGGCAGTGGAGCCTGCCTGAGGGAGAAGCTCCTAGACACTTTTAGTTTTCTGAATGGAATATTTTAAAATTCCTGTCTTTCAGGACATTCTTCTCACAGTAAAATAGTTCAGAGACCCCCCCCCCAATTCACAGCATACTTCTTTTGCACTGTATTTGTCCTTAACACTCCCAGAATGTTGACATATTTAGAGGACTTCAAACTACAATAAAATAAAGAAAATGTATGGACCAACAAGGACATCTTGTATAACCCTTCACTGAAGGCATGAGGCTTGTATTAAAGTAGAATATCCTGAGTGCTCATTCATTTGCATATAAATTTTCCTTTTGTTCCTTCTTTAGCCTACCTCTAGCTAATTTTTTTTTTGGACATTCCTGCTGATTCCCCACAACCTTCTTGCTTTTTGTCCTTTATGGCCTTAACAGAGACCTGGATTTCCCTCTGGTCTGGAAAAAAAAATCAAACCCTTGATTGTTAAAGACAATATGCACCAGACAATTAAGGAAATGGATTTATTCGGGCTACTGGTTGTTGATTGTTTCTTTTCACTTTTTCATTTTTTTTCTTTCTTTTTTATCTGTCAATGCTAGGGATAGAACCCAGTGTCTTGAATAAGCCCAGCAAGAGCTTACTGCTGATCCATCCCACTAGCCCAGGCTTGCCCTTCCCCACCTAGCTACAGCTTTCCAAGACCTCGAGTTCAGGCTCATGTACAAGCCATGGATGGCATTCATTGACATGCCTTCCCCTGTGACTCTCACAATGAAGGAAGGAATTTCTGTTCTGTGATGCCTACTTTTACTGCTACTTTACCGCTGAGAAACAGCCAAGGCTCCACTGGGTTTGTTCAACTTAGAACAGTCCTCTGTCCTAGGACGATGGTTTCCTCTAAAAGTGAAAGGAGAAAATAAAAGCAGAAACTTTGAATTCTATTTCATGTAAATAGCCATGAGAACTGGGAACTGAAGATAACCAATCGGTTATTTGCTAGTGGAATTTTTCTGAGGACAATGAGCACTTAGGCCCAAAATGTATACATTTCTTCTGGAATGTCATTCAACATCTATCTCTCTCCCAGACAGTGACAAACGCACCATGTTGCTGTCAAAATGCCAGCTTTCAGCACAAGCCTTAATAATAAAAGCCACATCCAAAAATCCAACAGAGGCATTGCTACTTGCCAGCAGAGTTTATCATCCCGTTTTATTTTAAGATAACAGGCTTGCTTTTTTTTTGTATTTCTTTACTGTTCTCTCTTAATTAAAAAAAAAATCAATTCATTCCTTTGGTTGAAATTTTTCCCTGGAAACCTTTCCCTTAAACACTTTCTTTCCTTCTCTGAAATATGACTATTTTTGGAAATGTCTCAAATAATTTAACAAGAAGGATACCCACAAACTACTTGCAATTTGAATGTGACTGGCACTGTTGGAAAGTGTGTGGCACTAAATAATAATAATAATAATAATAATAATAATAATAATAAAGTGTATAAAATAGAGAATTGGAGTTTTGTGGGTTTTTTTGAGATAGAAATTCAGGTTTTTTTTAATCCCTCCTATAGTTGGTCTCCCCTCACCAGATCCCTTTTGCCCTGTTCTATGAACATTTCTCAGCATTGGGGGATAAAAATTTATTTGTCTCAGATTCATTCCTCCCTGAGGAGCAAAAAGACCAGTGACATGAATTCAAGATGTGACAACTGGATAAATTGGCTTCCCTGAGGGAAAGGAACACCGAAGAATGGAGGGAAGAGAATAAAGGGGAAAGGACTTGTATATAATATTTCTCAGAAGGTTCCTATATATCTTGCACTGTCCTAAATGCTTGACATAAATCATCCCTCAAAGAACCATGAAATGGATACTAAAATTATCTCTATTTTACAGATGGAAAAACTGAGGCCCACTTAAATGGCATCCTAAGATTACCCAATGTCAGTAGAAAAGCCAAGACTTGAACTTGCAAAATCAGCCTCCAATGCATAATCTCTGAAAGATCTAGAACATTCTGGAATATTCTGAACTATGCTACTTTTTTACTCAGAAACCTTTGTTCTCCCTATCATGTTGGCAGCCCTTGATCCTCACCAGAGTTCCGTAAATCCAGGAGGACATGGCCACATCATGTTAGTGGGTCCCTCAGTTTCTTCCTCCCACTGCCCACCTCCAGGAATCATCCCTGGAAACACAGAGATGGCCACTCTCCTTGTGGCTCCTGCACACAGGGGCCTACTGCCTGGCACCTCTGTTGCATACAAGTTATACTTGCCTAACACCTGAAATCCTGCAGCTGTTTTCATGGCTTCTCTCAGCCTCCTTGGCCCCTTTCTATAGTTACCAAAAACCTGTGTGATAACTCCACCCTCAGAAATATCCCTCCTAGGCCAGCTCAGGGTTCCTTTGGCTCAGCCTCAAATCACTCCTTGGCTTCTTCCCTGTGGAACATGAAACCTGCAGGTGCCAAGAAAACACTCAACACATGCTTAGGAGGAATGGCCAGACAGACACTATATGTGACCTCCTTAAATCCTCCTCACCACACTACATGTGGACACTGTGATCTTCCTACACAAGCAGAGAAAGACATCATAAGGCAATGGGTAGACTGGAGGTGGGACCTTAGAGAACTTCTCCCAAAGCCTAACAGTATCATTGGAAGGTTAGGAACTAGAATAAGCTCTGTGTGTGTGTGTGTGTGTGTGTGTGTGTGTGTGTGTGTGTGTGTGTGTGTGTGTGTGTAGGTCAGAGGTTAACGTCTAGTATCTTCCCCAATTGCTCTCCATCTTTTTTTTTTAGACAGGGTCTCACTCTGTACCTGGAGTTCATAGATGTGGCCTGACGAGCTAGTCAGTAAGCCCCAGAGGTCCACCTGTCTCTGCCTCCCCAGTGTTGAGATTACTGGCACACACCCAGAATCTTCTCATGGCTACTGGGAATCAAGCACAGGCATCACCCACTGAGCCATCTCCTCGGCCCTCCACTGCTTTTTCTTAATCCTATAAATGGATCTAATTTGTGATAATTTCATATGTGTACAAAATGTATTTTGATCATGTCACCTCCATTATCTTACCTGTCCCTCTCCCTTGTCCCCCCCATACACACTGAACCCTTTCATCTCCCAACCTAGCCACCCTTCTGCTCCCACTACAACTCAATATCTGCATCTGTAGGTGAAAATAATCACATTTTTCTCATAAATTTTTGAACTAGTACTGTTCTTTGGCTAAATGGATACATTAAGCCCATCAAATTGACGTCCATATGTTTAATCCCACTGACGAATGCCATTTTCACTTTTGGCTAGAGGAGCTTCCTTTTGACCAATGCCAGAAGATACTGGGGAGACCTGAGACTCATCAGTGCTGAGAACTTGATGAGTCTATCTGGATCACAGATCACACCCTCTGGGGTCGGAGAACATCCAAGCACTGCTCCCCCTGGCTGGCCAGAGAAGCTTTTCCATCCATGGAAATGGCAATAGACACTGAAGAGATTCAAACCTCAACAAAGCAGAAATTAAGGGGCTGTTGAGCGCTCAGCACTAAATCACACATCTCTATCCCAATCTCATGGCTCAGGGAACATTGCAGAAGAGGGGGAGGAAAGAATGTAAGAGCCACAGGGTGAAAAGGAGGACTTTGAAGCATTGTCTTCTGGACAGAAGTGACTGGTGCATTCATGACCTCATAGTGGTTGTGTTATCCCCGTAAAACCTGTACAATCCTAAACCCATCAACATTTTGACATAGAAGACAGAGGAAGAAAAAAAGAATGAGACATCAAAACAGAGGGAAGACTACTTAGAAAGAGAAGGGTGCTCAGTGGAATAGGGGTGGGGCGGACGGACAAGCAGGACGGGGATACAAATTACAGTATATATGTGTATTAAACTCCATAATAAAAATATTTTTAAAAAGAAACAGGGACCTGGAGAGATTGCTCAGTGGTTAAAGGCACTTACTTCTCCAGCCTGATAGCCTGAGTTCAACTCCCCAATACACACAATAAAGCCAAATGCACAAAGTGGCACGTGCATCTGGAGTTTGCTTGCTTCTGCAAGGAGCCTTGGCATGCATGTATATTCTCCTCCCTCTCTCTCTCAAATAAATAAATAAATAAATAAATAAATAAATAAATAAATAAATAAATATTTTTTAAAAAAGAAATGAGAGTAAAATTAAGCATGCAAAGCAAAACAAAACATCTTTGAATGAATGACTTGCAAGCTCACCTGTTTGATTCTTTCAACAAAAACAAATATACTGTTTGTTCTGCTCTGGGCTAAGAGCTGGAGCTGCGAAGTTGAACAAGACATGTTTCCATCCCTCATGGAATTTCGGTACAGGACAAGCTCAATACAGGTTTTTAAGCTATAGGGAACCCTGGAGGGAATGGCATATTACATAGTTACTAACACACTGAGCTCCTTACAAAAATAATAGATCTCAGTGCTTCCCAAACTCAAGTTTGGACCCTCAGAAGTTGCCATTTCCTGAGGAAGTTTCCCATACTTTCACCATGGGCTAAGAGGCAAAGAGCCATGCCAGGAATTCCAGGTATATGGGAAACTTTGCCAACTCTATCGCATGGTGTGGTGAGTGGTCGTATCAGACCTAATGAGTGTGGCAGATTGCTGTTTACAGGCTGCCGAGAGTTATTCAATAGCTGATACAGACAGCAGCTAACAAATGGCCTGGCCTTCCCACACTGCTCCAGTATGTCAGGCTTTGCCACCTTACAAATTACATAAGAACGGGGGAATCAGCATAGATGAGGAATAGATGTACATAGACCCTGGCTTAAGGAATACTTAAAATAGAACTCCTCAAATACACAGAAGGCAAGTGTGGTGGGGATGGGAGACCCCAAGTCTGAAAATCACTGCAGTGGGGGAAAAGCTGCCTAGGGGAGACAGAGATAGACTCAAAGAGGTGATGGATAAAAGACTTCCTTGGCTCCTTTATCCCAAACAGAAGCCTTATTATTACCTATGGATTCTGATATCTTTAATTAGTTACCCATCCTCTATGGAGACTACTACAGTCTGTGGGAAGAGAAAGACAATAAAAGTGTAAGTTTTCAGGTGTTCATATGAGTTATGCATTCACTCAATGATAAATGACATAACACTGAGGCCAGTGAAGGTGACACTTGGTATAGGAGGGGGTAGTGAGTGCTGCTCTGGTGAAAAGGGTAGAGCAGGCTTCCTGCCAGGGTGACTTTTAAACTAAGAGGTCACCCTGGATCCCTGCACCACACAACACAGAAATCGCTAGCCATATATAGATCGTGAGCTCTTGAGAGTCCAAACAGTTAGAATCCACATCAGTTGATTCAGTTGATCAGAACTTGGAGAGTTCTCCCTCAGGTCCACTCCTCATTCAGAAAATATCACAGATTTCTGACAGATTTTTGCTTTATAGATATTATCTCTTAATTTCTCCATTTCACAGAAGAAGAAACTAAGTCTCAGACATTGTGTAGATTCCCCACCAGCTGGCAGAATGGTGCCACGATACGCCAACATCCAAATTATAGCATCAGTCTGTGTGCCCATCCACAGATGAACCAATGAAGGAATCATACTATAGCTACACAACGGAGCATTATTCCTCCACAAAGAAGAATGTGATTACATCCCATGCAAGAACATGGACAGAACTGGGTTGCATCAAGTTAAGCAAAATAAGATGGACTCAGAAAAAATACATATTTTTTGTTAAAAAATACATGAAAATAAAAGGACCATTTAAGACATGAAAGGAGAAAAACAGGGCACAGGAGAGGGTAAAGAGAGCTTAATATTATCAAAGTAAATTATTTCCATGCATGAAAACATTATACTGAAACCCACCAATTTGTGCAGCTTCTATATACTTACCCTGGAAGAACATGTTAATGTAACTGGAACTTGAAAGCAAGTATGGTAAATATTGCATCCTTTCCTCTTACAGTTATCCCACTTTGGCTCTTATTTCATCCTCTGCAGTGATAGCAAACTTCTTCCCTCACAGGACACTTATTATTACTTCTTAGTAGTATCTATTGAGTGCCTGCTGAATGCCCTGCACATTGTTTGCTGCACATAAACTGAAACAGTCCTGATTTCAGTCCTGTGAGGTGGTGTAAAGGTTAATATCAGCTCCCACTTTGATTGCTGCAGGAGTCAACTAAGAGACATGCCCTGTCAGGGCATTTCCAGAGATGATTACGTGAGGGGTGAGACCATTGCTTCCTGTGGACATTCCTTCCAGGCAGCCTCCCACGTATAACATAAAGTGATCTGAGGAGAAAGCAGTGCTGTTTTGCCTACCAGGCTTCACCTTTTACTGGTGAGTATTTCTACCCTGTTTCTGCCATCATTTGCTGCTATGAGAACCCAGCCTCTGGGACAGGAGATCTGATCCAGTGGATAAAGCATTTGTGCACAAGGATGAGGGCCTCTGTTTGGATCCTTAGATGCCACATAAAGCCAGGCACTGTACCTCCAGCAGACCTAGGATAAGAAGGGAGGCAGAGATGGGAAAATTGCCCACAAGCTCACAGGTTAGCCAGCTAGCCTGGCAAATGCAGTAGTTAACAGCAAGAGACCTAACCTCAAACAATGTGTAAAGCAAGTACCGCCACCCAAAGTTGTACTGTGGCCTCTACACATGTGCCATAACCTGGACCTGGACTCACTCTCTGTCTCTCTGGGTGTGTTTTTCTCCATGTGTGTCTCTCTGTGTGTCTCTCTGTCTCTCTCACTCACTCACTCACACATCAGGAAAAGATTGGGACTACAAAGGCATCCAATCTTCTGGACTGAGCAGTTTCCAGCTCTGCAGCCTCTCCCACCTGCAGACAGTCACTGTTGAACTCCCTAGCCTATGATACTTTGAATGCAATGACCCCCTTGGCTCATGTGACCGGAATTCTTGGTCCCAAGCTGATAGAGACTTGGAGGTGGAGCCTTGCTGGAGGAGGTGTGCCACTTTGCACAGACATTGAGATTTGTTACTCTAGCTCTACTGGGTGTTTACTAGCTCACTCATTCTTACTACTACTTCCTGGGTGATATGATAGATGTGATGCCCAGACTCTGCCTTGCCATGCTTTGCCTACCCTGATGAAAATTCCCCTCAAGACCATAAGCCCAAATAAACCCATAGGCTGCTTTCGGTCTGGTGTTTAGTCCCAACAATGAGAAGGTAACAGAAACACAGCCCATATTGTGTAAACCAACCTAAAAAAATCTCCTTTGGAGTATATTGATTCAATTGGTTTTGCTCTTCTAGAGAATCTTGACTAATACAGGCAGGTATTATTGTCCCTGAGCCCAGGTGAGACATTAGAGACTTGAGTTATTTCTTTGTCTACATACAGGTGACTGAGAGACCAGCATATGACTGATTGCAAGGCTGGATGCCTTCTTTTCTCTTAGAGATTATTTTATAGCCTGTATCCCTACAGAGATGGATGAGCATCTCTAGGATGTGCCCAGTCCTGAATCTGTTGACCTTGGCACCTTGGACAGCTCCACCATTCTCCATTAGACCCTGTCTCTAGCTCCAGGAGAGCAAGCTTCTTATGGCTGCCACCTGAATATGCCTCTAGTTCTTTGTAGACAAGACGTGACAAACCCCAGGCTGGAACAAAAGCTTTCTGTGTACGATCCATCAGCATTCCTTAAAGTAGGCCACTGAGCCATTCACAATCCCCTCCTACTTGATGTGATAAGCAGTGACGTATGATGTTCATTTACTCTTCAATTCCTGCAGAAATATGGTGGGCACCATCAATTTCCCTGTTTGTTCTCTGACCCACTGTTCCTGGGTTAAGCAGCTTGCTTTGTCTACACTTGTCAGTTGATACAAGCTTCCCCCAGCTATAGGCACCACTCCTGATGAACGTTGTCGGAATATGGAGCCTTGAATAATGTATAAAGGATTCAACGTGCAGTCTCCCTGGGAAGGGGAGGGCTGTAGGGTGGGGAGCGAGTGCTATGTGTTTGCTCTGTTGGAGTGCTCTCATTTACAAAGCATATTTGTCAAGTCTTTTGCTAAGAGTAATGCCACGGAGCAGCCTCCCATCATTCTTGTTAATGGGACTGTCTGTGTGTTACAGTAAACAGCTATAACTCTTCGGCTCCAGCCATTGTGCAGCAGGCAGAGTTTTTTCAACATCCAATTAAGGGTGTCTCCAATTTGCCAGCCAGGATCATGAGAGCCATGACTCAGCCATGTGGCAAGCTGGGCAGTGTGCGAGCTTCTCGGAGTGGATAGAGGAAGCTTAGGGATGGGGAGATGTGCCCTTCCTTCAAACCCACTGAGGGGTCCAGGGTATGGGCATAGCTTGGGACAACATAGGGTATTCTGTAAAGACCACCAAGTCATATCAGCTACTTATTTGAAGGTGTTAGTTTGGAAAGAAGTACCATTTCCAGTCTCTTGTATAGGCAGAAGACTATGGGAGTTAAGAACATGGTTCTGGACAAGACAGCCAGCTGTGTGACCTTGGACATGTTCTTTAACTTCTCTGAGCCTTGACAACATCTCATATGTGGAAAGGAATGAATTATAACACCTGGAGGATAGAGTTGTTTTGAGAATCAAATGAGACTGTATGGTGCGTATCAAACCACCATCACCAGGATATCTCCATTTCCAGGTGTTTTTCATCATTTCTGAGGCTTAGGTATGTCTATCTCTCCTCTCTCTGTTGATCGGTATTCACCATCAAGGTTCCACTGAAAACCCCTGCCTCCTGGTGACCGTCATTAGCAAGAACTCTTCTCTCCACTAATAATCACATTGGTGATTGGAGACCTAGTGTGGTAGGTTAAAGAAATGCACCCTGATAGATTCAAGAGTTAATTAAAGTTTTTCTCCAGGTGCCTGGCTGGAGGGTATGTCACCTTGGCCAGATCCTAAGATCCAGCCCTAAGGTGTGTCTGGGGTGGTCTGAAATGAGCTCAAGCCTAGAGTTTTCAAATTTAAGTATGCTTTTTGGTTTTTGGAGTTGCTGGTGATGGATTTCTCTCTACTTAGACATGTGAAAGGGGGCAAGCCTCTTTCTCCATTATAGAACTTCCCCTGGATCTATAACTTCAAAAATACTTTCCTCCAAGACTGTGCCTGGTTTGGAGATTCATCCCAGCAGTATGTGGCTGACTACAACACCTAGCATGTGCAAGGTCTATACATGAGTCTCACAATATCCAAACAGGGTAGTTTCTCTCTCTCCATCCTCATAGATGTCTTAATAGTGTCTCAGAGGCTTTATGGTCCTCACATGACAGGGTGAAGCCTACACAGCAGGGTTTTGTGGATCAAGAACCTGCTGTTCCATTTCTCTTGGCTCTAGGTGTCTTCTGTAGCTTCTTTACAACTTCACTGATTTCCACTCTCAACTGTTGTCCCAGAAGAATAGGAAGCTCTTAGGCTTACAGAATGTCTAATGCTTACTTTGTGTTTCCTTGTTTGCTTGCTTGCTTGATTGATTGATTGATTGATTGATTGATTGATTGATTGAATGAATGATTTTGAGGCTGGTTCAGTTCTCACTATGTAGCCCAGGATGGCTTCAACCTTTTGACACACCTGCCTTGGCATCTCGAGTTCTGGAAGTACAGATATGCACCATTCCACCCAACTTCTAATGCTACATCATGTATTTTTTTAAGTCTGAGATGCTGATTCTGTGTAATTCCTCGATCCATCATCTTGCCTTTTATGGACTGGGAAACTCACTCCCTGTAACAGCAGCTCACACAAAGCTGAGAATCCATGGCACACACAGGATTAAAACTATATTTTGTGATAGACAGCTGATTCTTCTAATTTTTAATCCATAGAAAACATATTTCTAAATGCCAATTGGTTTGGGTATTGTCATAGTCAGTCACATGCTGTTGGGATGAATCTCCAAACCAGTCACAATTTTCAGGAGGAAAGTATTTATTGAAGTAATAGACCCAAGGGAAGTTAAGGAAAAAAGCTGGCTCCCTTTTACAGAAGCAAGCAGAGAGAGAAAAACCCACCACCAGGACCTCAAGCAAGCAAGCACATTGTAACTCACAAAAATGCAGAACTGCCAGACTGGGGTTCCAGCTTTTCTTTTGCATATCTATCCCTAGTATTTTGCATCCAATTTAGAAAGGGTGTTATGACCCTAGGAGGCCAGGCCAAAGTGACACTTCCTCCAGCCAGAAGGCTGAAGACAATTCACAATTATGATAAATTCTCTTGGTGAACATTTACTCAAAACTACCACAGGTATTAATCATTTTCTCATAACTATGACAAAATACCCAAGAAAAACAATTTAAGGGAGGAAGGGTTCATTCTGGTTCACAATGTCAAGAGGATACATTTCATCATGGTGGGGAAGACACAGCAGCAGAAGGTTGACTGACTGGTCACATTGCAAACACGAGCAGGAAGCAGAGAGAGATGAATGCTGGTGCTCAGCTCATTTTCCCCTTTTTATTCACCCCAGACCCTGGCCCATATAATCGTGCTGCCCACCATTATGGAGTTCTCACATACACATTCCCAGAGATTTGTTTCCATGTTAATTCTAGAGCCTGCCAAAATGGCAGTCAGAGATCAACCCTCACAGTTTGTGTTGAGTTTTGTGGTTTGAAGAAGACTAGATGGTTGGGGACCACTTTCTACCTATCAGGGAAACTTCACTCCTTCCCTATAGTCCTGCCTCCTTCCTTTGCTTTTTCCAAAGACATGGGTGGAGAGAAGTTAGGACCAGTCCTCCAGGGGAAAATCATCTGTGTTCACTCAATCAGACCTCAACTAGCTTTCAAATTACCATCTTCACACTACATCTCAAGCTGGGGGCTGACCGGTAAGTGATGGGCAAACTATGACCTTTATTTTCATGGCTCTTACAGAACCTTGAGGAAGCAAGAGTGGACACCAAGAGGGATATTTATTGTAAATACCACCCCCACCCCCAACATGTACAAGATGCTTAACTTGTATCAAGTGCTCCTTTAAGACTTGTAAATGCATCAAGCCAGAGGCAAGCAACATGATCATTTGCTGTGAACTGAAAGTTTGTGTGACCTTCCTGAAAGATTCATGTTGAAGCTCTAAACTCAACTGTATGTTATTTGTAGGTGAAATCTTTGGGGGCTAATTGGGTTTGGATGAGGTCATGAAGCTGAATCATCCATGATGTGGTGTTTAGCATGTAAAGTGCTCCCCAGAGCTTCATGTGTTTGTGATTAAGCCTCATACTCATGCCCCAGACTGGTGGCTGTTTAGGATGTGCAGCCTTGCTGGGTATGTTGTGTTAGTGGGAGTGGGTTTTGGGGTTGCTATCACCCAGGTCCCATTGCCAGAGCTAGCTCATTCTGGCTGTGACCTCCCAGCTGCTGTGACATGATGTTATATCCGGCCTCTGCTCTGCCATGCCATGTTGAAGCTTCCCCTTGAGACTATTAGCCTGAAATAAACCTTTCATCCCATAACCTGCTCCTGGTCAGGTGTTTGTCCCAGCTATGAGAAAGTAACAACTACAATGCCCTTATCAGGACTGATGCTGGGGCAGGGGAATGCCCTAATCTAAGAGAAGTGGGAACAGTTGGCTCTGGATCCATGTGCCCTGGTGTGTGGATTTTACCCTGTCACTTGACAACAGTGAACCCCTTGGTAAATTTTTCAAATTCTCTCCTCCTCCTCCACATGCAATAAGAAGATAGCTGTCTGGAAACCAAGAAGAGAGCCCTTACATGAACCTGACCATGCTGGCCCCTTCCCTCTCAACCCCCAACATCTAGAACTATGAGAAATCAAGTGTTGTGGGTTCTTCCACCCACACTGTGGACCCCATTAGAACAACTGCTACTGACTAAGTTACCATCCCCTTCATCAGATTCAAAACCAAATGTACAAAAAGAATAGGAAATATATCCAAAATACCATAGGATCACAAAGGAAGGTGTTCAAATTGAAGAAAAGAATTCCAGAAGAAGGCCTGAACATATTGGTGATTTTTTTTTCAATTTGGGATGGTTGCCAAGACAATGATTAAATAAAGAGAACAGAAGACACATGATGGTGTACAGGTAGCATAAATAACAATTCAAAGACAGGGGCGAGGGATGGCTCAGCACTTAAAGGTGTTTGTTTGCAAGACCTAACAGCCTGGGTTCAATCACAAGCACCTCGGTAAAGCCAAATGCAATAGTAGTGCATGTGTCTGGAGTTTATTTGCAGTGACAAGAGACCTTGGTGTGCACATGCACACAAAATAAATAAATAAATAAATAAATAAATAAATAAATAAATAAATAAATAAATAAATAGAATTCTAATATTCTAGTGAGGTGCAGGGGAGCACTGCTCTTTTGAGGAATTACATTGTATTTGTTCATTTCCTTGTTGTTGCAACAAATACCTGACAAAGGTAACTGGGGAAGAAGGGTTTTTTTAGCCTTCCAGTTCCAGGGGCTTCTATCCATCACTCTGGGGAGGACATGGTGACAGGAGCATGAGGCAGCTGGTCATATCCATCTACAATGGGTCATAGACAGCAATCAGTGCTGATGCACAGCTAGCTTTCTCTTTCTACTACAGTCCAGGAACCTGGCCCATGGGATGGTGCTGCCCACAGCTGAGTAACTCTTCTCACCTCTGTGGACCTAATCAAGATAGTCCCTCAGAGACAGGCCCAAGGGCTGCTTTCCTAGGTGACTCTAGGTCCTGCCAAGTTGGCCATCAACATATACCATCACCTCTTTCCTTCCCCCTTCATCTCTCATTCTCCCAGTGTACATCATAGCTGAGAGGAGGTATATTTCATGACGGGTACAAGCTGAGGTATATCCCTTTACTTCCCCCTTCTGGAGACTATTGTGACCTCAGCAATTTTACTAAGCACCTGCTCCATGCCAGGCTCTGGAATTGAAAAATGGCAACTAGGGGAGAGAGTCTAAGCCTGTGAATAATTGATCAGTCTGACAAACCCTGGTCCCAGCCACCGGCTCCTTCCCTCACCGAACTGTTGACCAAAGTGACCCATGAGGTTCCAAAAACAAGACAGCATTCTGTCAAAGCTCTTGAGTGCCCTCCCCAGGCCTGAGGCCAAACCCTGTTGCTGAAGAAACCACAGAATGCCACCGATCAGCATCGAGAGACCCTTCAAGGTCCAGAATGTTAACCAGCCCCCAGATGCCAGTTAGTGCAGTGCTGGAAGGCACTACACAAGCTGCCATGGGAAGCTGATCAACAACAGCTGGAGTAAACAGAGACCACTGGCATGAAACACAATCTGCGGCCATGAGTAGGCTGACTACACCTCCTACTGGGAGAGAACAGAGAACCAAGAAAGGAGCACTCATGCAATGGAGAAACCTGGGCCTGGGGGAGACAATCAACAGCTTTTAAATTCAGCCAAATACTCTACTTAGTGAGGGGGAGCCCTTGACTGGAACTGGGGATTCGGGGTGATAGGCACCAGATCCCCTACTCTTGGGCTCACAAGAAAAGATGCAATATGGGAGCGATTGACTGGGAGGCTACTAAAAATAGAGTCCAGGTAATCCAGAATTGTGTCTATTTGTTAACCTGTACTCTCCAATGGAGACTGTGTTTGTATTTTTCAGGATACAGCGAGAGAGCTGTGGCCCATCTAATCCTACCATCTGACCATAGGCAGATAGCTGAGATACTGACAAGAGATGAGCCATCACAGTCATATCATGGAGGATCCAAATGGAACCCCGCAGAGAATGATGGGATGAACAAGGGACCCACAGCCACAGCCATTCAATCAACACAGGATAAGCCAGGGTGACAGAAACCAACAATTTTCAACACAAAGACCCCTAAGCTCACAACATTAAAGCAGTCTTAATACTCACCCACCACGACTCAGGGAACTGAGTGGAAGAGGAGGCGGAAAGATTGTGAGAGTCATGGTGGGGGAGCCTATCCAGAGGCATGGCACTCCTCAGTAACAACACACTTGGGCCAGGAGAACCGGGCTAAGTACTAGACTATCCATGGTCCCCTGTCACAAGGACTGATCCAGATGACCCACGGAGGAGGAGGATATCCAGCTGATTGGGGATGGGGAGGGGGGGCATTGGGGATAACAACTCATTGTTTGCCCACTAAATAATGTAATTCATTATGGAATATATATATATATATATATATATATATATATATATATATATGAAGGATCCAACCACCACCCACAGATTTCACAGTATAGAAGGATGAACAAGTTCCAGTTGACAGAGAAAGACAGAATTCAAGACAGAAGATGCCTGAGACACCATGAGAAGATAGATGAGAAGCATGAGAGATGAGAGTATGCCAATCCAGCACAGTACCTGCAATGCATCCAGCCAAGTTCAGCAGAAGATGAGAAAAGCCACAGAGGTGAAGGCAAACCAGTCCGCGGAACAGGTGCTGATCTTGCAACAGTCTTTCTCTCTCTCTCTCTCTCTCTCTCTCTCTCTCTCTCTCTCTCTCTCTCTCTCTCTCTCTCTCTCTCTCTAGCTTTTGTTCTTATGTCAACAAATAGGTCTCAGAAAAGATGACTCCAACCTTAGCAAATCAATTGGGATTTATCTAGGCTTTCCAAGGTCAAGTCTCACAATGATGGCTTTATACATGTAGTCTAGTTGTAGTCAAAGGGAAGGAAGGAAGGCCATGGGGAAAGGAATGGAATATCATAAACACCATGTCACAAAAAAGCAACAAACAAGGAAGAAAGTCCCCATGGCCTTCCTGTGGACATGGCTGTGTAGGGCAGGATGCCTGAGGCAGTCCAGGCTGCTGATGGAGAGACACACTTTGGATGCAGAGGGCCTGGAACATAAGGGTAGAGAACAAGAAGGTGCATCTGCATCCTTACTAGGCCACCATACTACAAAGAGAGAAGCCCAGAACTTCTGTGTTATCATGTGATACATGAAAGACTGCTGTATTATAAACATCTGTTACCCTAAGTCACCTCTTCTCTGAAGCCCAAAGCATCATGACATGTGTGTTATGGTTTGTGTAGGCAGCATCCCCTCATGTGTTGAAGCAGACAGCAGTGCCCATAGCCTCATGTGTTTTGAATATTTTGCCTCCAGCTCCTGGCAGTTGGGGAGGTGGAGCCCTGCTCAAGGAGGTGTATCGCTAGAAGTAGGCTTTAGGGTATGTAGCTCCTTCTTTCCAGAGCTCCCCCTCATTCTTCCTGCTACCTCCCAGCTGATGTGACAAGACATGATGCCCAGCATCTCTTCTTTCCATGCTTTTCCTTCCATAATGAAACTTCCCATCGAGACTATAAGCCTGAATGAAACGAATACTTCCCTCCCATAAGCTGCTTCTGGTTGGGTGTTTTGTCCCAGCACACAGAAAGTAACTACAACTGGGTGCTAACCTCAGCAATAGAATAATCCATCAATGAATGAATCTATACTGAAGAAGAGAACAGCCCTGCTCAGCAAATTCTTCGACCATGATGCTTTGCCTTACCACACACCTGGAAAAAAAGAGGCAAGTGACCATGGACCAAAACCTCTAAAACCAGGAACCAAAATAAACCTTTCCTCCTTTTAAGATGTTGCTTTCAGTTATTTTTTTAACAGCAATGGAAATGTTGACACGGTTGATAAGAAACTACAGCCGGGCATGGTGGTGCACGCCTTTAATTCCCAACACTTGGGAGACAGAGATAGGAAGATCGATGTGAGTTCGAGGCCACCACCTTAAGACTACATAGTGAATTTCAGGTCAGTCTGTGCTAGACCAAGACCCTACCTTGAAAAAAGAAAAGAAACTACAAGCGACAAAATACGGTTAAGACCCAAGTCAGTTGCAGCCTGTGATACAGGAAAAGGAAGGCCTGGCGTGAGTTAAGAGTACACATTCAACAAAAGTTCTATCACAAGGTCAGCAGAGGGAATGAGAGAGCAGGGAGGGGGGAAAGCAGGGCTGCAGGAAATGGAGGTTTAATGTTTGTGTAAATTGAAAGAAGGAATCTACTTGGAAATGAGAAAAGGCAAGATTAAAATGGAAGACACAGCCCCAAAGCTATTAATACCCAACAGATCCAAATTGAAAAATAAAAGCGATGGGTGAAGCATATAGTTCTCAAAATGAATTCGTGTCATAAACCATTAACATCAGCTCTACCTTATTACCTGTAATTCCAGAGGGAGGGGTTGTGAGCCACGCAGGGTGGATATCTGATCAGAGAGAGGATGGGTGAGAGCTCTGCTCCTAGGCTAGGTCAGTTCCCTCCTCCTGTGACCACCTGCTGTGTGTCCTTCAGAGCCCAGGGAGGCCCTGATGCTGTCCTTGGCCCATGAAAGGCTTTTTGCATCAGCAAATGTTATTGCTAAGAAATTCGGAAATTAAGTGAATTCATTATTTTCTCCTCTGCTTTATATATCCCCTCAGTGGGCCTCCAGAATCATCCTGCCCTTTCATGCACAATAGCATTGATGAAAAGAGTGTTGGCTCTGATCTACCCTTGGATCTTAGTCAGAATGTTTACCTTAACCTAAGTCATGTACAGGAGAAACAGGGATTCCTGTGGCACTGTCTCTAATGATCCCCAAAGACCTCCCTCCGACAGTACCTACACATGACCAGGGCCCAGCATTGGCCTCTGGCATGGAACACTATGTAGTGATCATAAGCATGTGTTCTTTGGACAAAGACACTGTTAAATCTGAGCTCCTCCCCTCACCTGCTTTGGCCTTCCTTGTTCAAAAAAACCAAAGTAGGGCTGCAGAGATGGCTTAGTTGTTAAGATGCTTGCTTCCAAACCCTAAGGACCTAGATTCGATTCTCTAGTACCAATGTAAGCCAGATGCACAAAGTGGCACATGAATCTGGAGTTCGTCTGTAGTGGCTAGAGGCTCTCGCGCTCCCATCTCTCAGTTTGCAAATAAATAAATAAATAATCTTTTTTTAAAAAGGTGTGGGGATAAATGAGAGTTGCGTGTGAGTGTGTAAACCAGCAAGAACACATCAGAGGAGCTTGTATTCCCTTCTTCTCTTGCTGCTATGACCAATAAAAAGGAAAGGAAGGAAAGGTTTTATTCCAGCTTATAGTTTCGAGGGGATACATTCCATCATGGTGGGGAAGGCATGCCAGCGTGAACAGGAGGCAGCTCTCACATTGCAGCCATAATCAGGAATCAGGGGGTGAACAGAAAATGGGGTCAGACTATAAAACCTCAAGGCCCACCCCCAGTAACCCAGCAATATTCCACCTCCTAACCTTCCCAACCAGTAAAACTAACTGGGAACCAAGTTTTCAAACACATGAGCTGTGCATGGGGGGCACTTCACATTCAAACCCCAAAAGAGCTCCAAGGTCGGTTTTCACCATTCTTTCCTGAATTATCATGACTTCTTCTGAGCTTACTTTTCTGGCTTTAAGAAGAGCTTCCCATCATCTGCAGGGCACTGGAGAAGAGACCTGATGCTCAGGTGTGGAAACCTTTGACCTCAGGATGCCTGCCAGCACCTGCCTGCTCTTACCTGGTTGCTGTAGTCAGCATTATAGTTGCTGCGCAGAAAGAACCCAAGCAAAAGTGGCTTGTGGAGGAATGGGTTTATTAGGCTTATGGACTCAAGGGGAGACTCCATCCTGGCAGGGAAGATGATGGCATGAGCAGAGGGGTGGACATCACCTCTGCCACAGCACTGCAAACAGTGGCAGGAAGGTGTGTCAGAAGCTGGCAAGGGGAAGCTGGCTTATAACCCCCATAAGCCCTCCCCCAACAACACAGCTTCATCGAGGTTGTAAAATCCAACCTGCCATCAGCTGGGTATTGATCAATCAGAACACATTCATTTGTTTGTGGGGGACACTTGGATCAAACCATGACACTGGTCTTCCAGGGTTGGTCCTCCTCAGTGACCACATCCACCATTTGATATACCCAATGAATTCAGGGCTGCAGTTCGAAGAGATGTCCTATAAACATTCTACTTCAGTCCACCTATGATCATCCAAGGAACACTTGCCACATGTTCAAGGCCCGGCAGCTCTTCAACTGGTCTCGTGAATTCTGTTCTTTCTAACACAGAAGCAAGAGCCAGGCTGTCACTCACTGCTCAAGACTTACCATATCCCCTTGCCTTAACAAGAACTGCAGAATCCGTCATTGAGGGACACTGAGTGAGCACAGTGTTTGCTGCACCCATAGGAGGACCTGAGTTTGAACCTCAAAACCCATGAAAAGTGCTTATAAACCCAGGGCTGGGGGTGGACACAGGAGGGTCCCTAGGGTTTGTTGGCTAGGTAGTTTAGCCAAATCTATGAGCTCTGGGTTCAGCAAGTAATCTTGTCTCAAAATATCATGGGGAGAGTGGCCAAGGAAGATGCTTGGCATTGAACTCTGGCCTACACATGCGCACGCACACGCGCACGCACACACATGCACGCACACACAGGGGCACATGAATACCTAGACACTCATATGCAAATGCAAGGGACATGAACATAACAGGAAAGCACACATACATGCTAACACACACGCACAGAATGTAATCCTTCATTAGCCCTAAAGATCATGTCTGATATCAGCCAGTCTTCTCTTTCACCTCTCTTCTTGATCGCAGACTTTCGTCTCTTGAACTTAGTTTCCTCACCTGTAGAATGAAGATGCTGTCTAAAACAGATGAAAACTTACCAGGATAAAACCCAGCAACTACATTGTACCCTGCTCACTTCCAGTTATGCTATGTGACTTCAGAGAAAGTGCTTCTTACCCAGGAGAAGTGTTCTGCTTTCCATAAATGTATATTTCTCATCTCTTCACATGGGGCACTTTTGCTACTATATTTTCCCTGTAGCCCATGCTCCTCAATGCACACAGGCATGCACACACATGCACACACATGCATGCACACATGTGTACGTGCACACACGTGTGCACGCACATCAGTAAAGCATGCTAAAGCAGCCCCAAGAGCATTAAGTGGAGTGTAAGAAGCGTGCCCTTAGCTTCTTGCATGGAATTGCAGAGAGCATTAACAGGCTACCCCTGCCTCCGAGGGTCTAGCAATCCTGCCTTAGAAGGCCATCTGTCCTGAGAAGCGTGTCCTCCACAAACCCACCCTCAGCAGCCATCCCCAGCCAAGCTCCACCCACATGATGGTTATCCCTGGACACAGGAGCCAGGGATATTTGAGCTTCCCATAGTGACCACAGGAAAAGCCCATGAACCTCTTTGCCCTGAGCACAGATGTCTGGACTTTTAAGCTTAGCATTCAGAAAGTGACTTAAATGAGCCAATTTATCACCAAACTGGATGCGTTCTTGCATTCTTTCTATAGCTTCTCCCCCTAATGTGCAGCTCAGTCTGTTTTGGAAGAGGGATACCTTCAGACTCAGTGTCTATTTCAGCTTTGGGGATTTCCATTAGGCAATTCTTATTTTGCCTTTGAGACAGTCTTATGTGACCCAGGCTAGCAACAAGTTTCTTATCTAGCTAAGGATCATCTTGAATTTCAGATCCTCCTGAATCCACCTCCTGAGCTCTTAAGTTAAGAGGGATGTGTGCCACCATGCCTGGTACATGCAGTGCTGGGGACCAAACCCAGAGCCTTATGCCTGCTAGGCAAGCACAATAACCACTGAGCCACATCATTAGTCCATGTTAAGAAACTCTTGATTATCTTCTCTAATGTATTTCAACAGAAAAGCTCTGAGGTAGAATGCTGTCAACCCAGAGTCTCTATGCTGCTGGGCTGACACCTACATGGTTTAGGCCCTTCTTGCTGTCTCATATTATACGACCTAGCTCATGCAGTCCTGCTTGCTTCTTCTAGAGACTTTGGTCTCCCTGAGAATAGAGATTGTCTGCTCAATCTATTACTCCAGGGAAAACTTTAAAAAGAAAAAAGTAGCATAAATTGTGGTACTTCCTAAACACACCAAGCCAAGCATTCCAGACAAGGCAGCTGAATTTATCTCCTTTGCTTGTATATAAAAGGGCAGCACTAATCCCTACTGCCATCATGTTTAGTAAGTGATACACAGTGAGAAGAGGAAAGAATGCAGTAACCGCCGGGTGTCTGCTATGATTCTAGATGTTCATGGAGGTTCCTTCACCTTCATGCATTCACTCTCCCTCTATATGGGAGGTGCTCAGAACTCACTTAGGCCCATTCGTTGATCTTCTATCAAGTGTCATGATTGGCACAACAAATAACCAAGTGCATTGATGTCTACCTGGACTTCACAGTGCTTCCTGCTGGTGATGAGGACCTCTGGGAGGGGAGTTTAGAGGAAGCACCTCAGAGGAGAGAAGGTAAGAGCAAAACAACAGCTGAAGGTTGAGCTGGAGTTTGGGAGACCAAAGAAGGGGACAAGGATTGTCATGAGGAGGAGACAAGGGTTCATGCATTAGTTGAAGCCTAATTGTTTCAGGCTTAGGAAATCAGGATCCTTGGCCATGGATATTTTGGTTATAAACACTAAATTCTAACTAGAATTTTTTTTTAAAGAAATGATTTGGTTACTGAGCTTGGAGCAATATTTGGTAGATGCAACCAGGGATAATAAGGACCCAAAACCTTGGGACAATTTTTCTTTTGTCAGTGTGTGTGTGTGTGTGTGTGTGTGTGTGTGTGTGTGTGTGTACATGTGCATGTAGAGAGCTGAGGAAATCACAAGTGTTGCTGCTCAGGTACTTTGCACCATCTTTTTTGAGGCAGGGACTTTTGTTCATCTGGAACTCACCCTGCAGGCTAGACTGGCTGGCTGGGAAGCCGGAGGGATCCTCTGGACTCTGTCTCCACAGTGATGGGATTATAAACAAGTGCCACCATGCCCAGTACTGGGAGGGAGTCCTGGGGATCAAACTCAGGTCCTCATGCTTATAAAACAAGCCCTTTATCTATCATGACAACATTCCCAGCCATCTTTCACCTTTGCTAGGATCTCTAAATCCATGTTCTCAGTCTGTCCATCCAAGCAGAAATACATACATATATGTTGTTTTAAATCTTCATAGACCTTGCACAGGGCAGAGTTATGGTTGATTTGACTTAATTAGTATCCTCTTATTTGACTATTGACCTTGGCCTGGTGACAAATGTTCTTAACAGCCATTTCTAAGTGGTACACTCTCAGAGCTATGTAACCACATTAAGGAGTTTACCAAATATGTGATCACTGGGTAAAACCTTGAAAATCTGACAGCTCACGGAATCGTGGTTGAATCATGGTGTTTGAGGAGGGGAGAATTATAGAAGTCATGATCTGGGCTCTCCATTTCCTCTTTGAAGTTCTTTTTTCCAGAGGCTTTAGAATTGTCTCTCTGACCTTAGAAAAGACACCTTCCAGAGGTGTTCAGCTGCTATTATTTTTAAAAATAGGGAGCAGACCACATTCCACAGATCCCAGAAATCAGGAAACTCGAGTCTTAAATCAAATGACTATGAAAGTCTGGGAAGGACAGGTACGTCAAATGTACCCGCATCCTACTCTGGGTAAACTGCAAGCTTCCCCTCTCTCTGCCAAGAAGAGAAATGGTAGGTATCCTCCACCCTGCCAGGTGGCCACATTCCAAGGGCTGCTTGTCACTTTTATAAATTTCCTTTTTTACTTTCTTTCTTCAAGACATTTGGGGCACAGATGAGGAGTTTCACTGCGTTCTAGATGTTTTTCCTTAAGGCAAGGATGAGAGCCCTGGGCAAGAACTCTTCTGGTTTCTCAAGGTCAGAGAAGGCTGGCGTTCTGGGCTCCTGTGGCCTCATTAGTGAGGTGTATGCTATCATGGTGCATGTAGTGGTACACGTGTGTACACTTGGCCAGGGAAGTATGGTATATGTCCCAACCCCAACCAGCCAGCCCTCAACCACATTCCCAAAGTCCTCTCCCTTGTCTTCTAGAGCAGATGGTGTTGACCTGAAAGTTCAGATATGTCAATTCTAGCTATTGACAACCTTCAGCCATCCCACTGCCTTCAATGAGCCTCAAAACCTATTGGAGTCTAAAACCAAGAGGAAGAACAACCCCTTGTAGGGCTTTTTGGGGCTTCTCTGTGGTCAAACACTATGCACACGCTCAGTCAGGAAACATTTATTCATCACTTGTTCTGTAGCAGAATTGGGGAAAACAATAAGAAACAAGTGTTGATTTATATTGTCATTCATGCACGTGGTTCTAAGGGATAGAAAGCATTGGATCCCCATCACAAACCAGTGACAACTACATGGTCGTTACCCCACTTTATGGGCTAAAAACAAGAATAAAACCACCCTGCACAGAGAGTCTGCATTTAAACACAGGTTATTATGACCATAATTAAAGTCCTTATAAATACATTAATGTAGCTTGTGTATATGTGTGTACGTTCATGCATGTGTGGGTGGATGAGGGTGTGAAGGTACATACGCACATGTGTGCATGTGGAAACCCAGAGACGGTCTTGGATGTTGTTCCTTAGACCCCGTGCACCTTTTTATTCTTTTGTAAAACAAGGTCTGCCACTAACCTGGAATTTACCAAATCAGCCTGACTGTCCAGTGAGTCTCAGGGATCTGCCTATTCTCTCCCACCCCTGTTGCTGGGAGTAAAAACACATACTACCACACAGAGATTTTCTTCATGGGTTCTGGGGTTCGAATTCAGATCCTCACCCTTGCAACATAGGTACATTACTGACTGAGCCATTTAACTGTCTGTTGGCTGCCCTTATGGAAGAATCCAACCCTGCTCTGCCTTCAGCTGCTGATCATCTGGGAAGGAAGCAGGGAGGCTTGGAAAATGCCACTGTTATGTACTTTTTTCCATCTGTGAAGAAAGACAGCTTGGACACTTTTAGGTAGCTCTCCAAGTCTCAGATTCAAGTTCACTTTTGAGAGAGAAGGAGCCTGGTTTTACTTCCTTCTGATTTAATTTAATTTTTTAGATTTAATTTTTTTATTATCCATAATTAGATGCACTTAATAAGGGAATAACGTGTTGATGTCTCCAATTCCCCTATTTCCCTCTTCCCTGTCCCTGTTCAGTTGGATATCCTCCTCCATGAGCAGTCTGGGTCAGTCCATGGGGAAGGGGGTTGTGAACAGCCTAGGAGTTCCACCCCCCCTTTGTATGTTGTTACTGAGGTGGGCAATGTCTCTGGATATTCTTCCCCACCATGTCTCTTACAATCTTTCCTCCCCCTCTTCTGTTCAGTTCCCTGAGTCATGGTGGGTGAGTATTAAGGCTGCTTTGTTGTTGAGGCCTTAGGGGCCTCTGTACTTCTGCTTGAGGTTGTGTTTAAAATCATTGGTGTCTGTTTCGCTGGTTCATCCTGGGTTGACCGATTGGCTGTGGTTATAGGTCTCTTGCTTATCCCATCACTGCCTGCGGGGTTCCACATGGATCCTCCATGGTAGGTCTGGGGTGGCGCATCTCTTGCCAGGAAGACAGCTATCAGAAGTGTATCCTCTTTGCCTGGTGGGCATGTGCCCAGATGGGGATAGAGAGTCAATAGGCTCTGCACTTAGTCGGAGGCAGAGGTTGTCTTCTCGTTCTTTCATTTTCCTGAAGGAATTACTTCCTTATCATCCTTTAAGACTCAGCTAAAATATTGTCTTCTCTGGAATGATTAAGTTCAAACTCAAGCTCATTAACAAGTTAACTATGTTTATTATACTATGAGTGTTCAATGGCATCCTTATAAAAGTCCTCCTCCATCAACAGTGAGGTACAGTCTGTTGACCCCACTGAGCTGTGTGGTTTTTCTAGCTCAGTTCATGGACATAGAAGGAGCTTACTAAAAGCTTGTTGAAAATATATCAAACACAAATAAAGTATTTAATTTTATTCAACATTAAAAAATTGTTTTTCAAGGTAGGATTTCATTTTAGTCCAGGCTGACCTAGAACTCACTCTGTAGGCCCAGGTTTGTGGTACCCTGCTAATGAGGCATGGAGGAAGTAGGGTTTTGCTGAGTCTGGCAGGCTTCTGGGACTGTCTCCTTCTGATAAGGAAGTTGAGGCAAAGTCCGAGGGCCCCTATAAATCTTAGCAATCCTGAAAACTCCAGCCCCCAGGCAGGCCACAGCTGTGTCCTGAGATAAAAGCAAGCAATTCAAAGCCTAACTTAATCCAGCTGCAATAAACAAACCTAAACAATAAGGTTACATTTCCTCTGCTGACATCACCATTCTATCCATGTCTGTATACATGTATAGAGTCACATAGCCCCCTCAATTTATCTATGCAAAATAGGGTCCAAAGAATACTGGCCCCTACCAATCAAACTCATGAGATGCTCACAGATCTTGCTTCCTATGCTTCTACCTCTGACTTTCCTCTATATAAGCAACTGCTATCTATACAATAAAATGAGAACTGCCCACTGCCGCATTCTCCCGAGAGTCTCATCTCTCGTTCGGTTCACAGCTATTCCAAGCCACTGCTCACCCAGCCCCCATGGGTGAACAGGGAGTTGATGCGCGCTGCAACTCCCTAACTAACCCACGGACCCAGACAGGTTGAACTCTAACTCACAGAAATCCTACCTCTGCTTTCCAAGTGTTAGGATTAAAAGCATGTGCCACCACAATTAGCTAATTTCATTCAACTCTTATAAGTATATTTTTACTTTAAGATTTTAATAAATGAATGGATCCTTAAGTAAAGAGCACTATTTTTTTGCATGCCTTTGGTCACTTGTACCTAACATTGGCATGTCCTGGAACTCAAGTTCTTATGTTCTTATTCTTATGTCTCTGTGGTAGGTGAAATAATGCCCTCTTGACACATTTCCACCCCCAAGTCTCAGGAACCCATAAAATATCATATGTATATGATAAAGAGGCCATTAGGACTGTGAATAGATCAAGGTTGCTAAAATGGGAAAGTATCCAGGATGAATGCACTCATATGCATTTCTTTTGTGTATATTCATGTGTGTATGAACTGTATGTATGGGTGCACATGTGCCATAGCCCATGTGTGGAACTTAAGGGCAATCTTAGTATGTATGTCAGTCCTTATGCTCCCCCTTGTTTGAGAGAGGGTCTCTCTTGTTGCTCTGCCTGGCACACTACCTGGTCTGACAGCTTCAGAGTTCTGATTCTGCATCTTATTGCCATAGGCTCATTGGAATTAACAACATATGTGCTACTTGTGTCCAGCTGTAGGTGGGTTCTGAGAACTGAGCTCTGGTGATCAGATTTTCACACCACAGGGACCTACCCCAGCCCTCATATACCTTCTTACAAGTGATAGAAGGAGACAGGAGAGTTAGAGTTGGGAAGCGATGGGAAGATGTTGTCCTTCTGGAATTTAAAGATTAAAATTACTCTTGTGGTAGTGGGGAATAAACTCGGGACCTTGTACATGAGAGGTAAATATTCTACCACTGAGCTATATCCCCCAGCCCTTCAGCTTTCTAATGATATTATTTTATTGAGTCAAAAACGGTCAAAGAAAAATGCCACTACGAGGCATGGACACTCAAAAGAGTCTGTACATCAAGATGCATGACCTCATGAAGACATCAAAAGTATTAGGGTTACAAAACATGGGAGGATACAGCATAAGGAAACTTCTGGGAGTGATATTAATTTTATTGTTGGCTTAGAACATGAAGGATCAAATTATCAGCCAATAAATGAGGCTGATTCTACTAGCTGAAACAGACAAGAAACAAATTCTCCCCAGAGCTCCCAGAAGGAGCTCAGCCCAGCCAACACCTTTAGTTCATCTGATTAAAGCTATTGTAGACTCCTGACCTTCAGGACTGAGAGAAAATAACTCTAGGGTAAATAAAAATTCTAAGTTTGTGTGAATTTTTTATAGTAGCCATAGGAAACAAATGCAGTTCTGTTTCCAAACTTGCACTAAGTATAGCTCTGAATTTTCCTTAATCAACCAGCCACTTTACAGGTTTTTCCCTTGTGTCTTTGGACTTTTTCCCAGTAACTCATCAAGAGTCAATCCCCATGTTACCATACACCTTGCAGCACATTCTACATAGATACCGTGCTGTATATATGAATTCTCCACTTACCTCCTGTCTACCATACTCCACCAGTACAGTCGCTAACCATCCCATCTCACAGATGGAGACAATGAGGTTCAACAACTGTATCAGATCCTTCTCTTGTTGCTGTGACCAAACACCTGAAATGAAGTAGTTTAAGGGAGAGTTTATTTTGGTTTAAAGTTTGAGGGGATACAGTCCATTTTGACCAGAAAGGTACAACAGTGAGAGGAGGACACCAGTCAGGAAGTGGAGACAGACAGGAAGCGGAACTTGGCTACAAACCTCAAGTGGCTCACTTCCTCTAGCAAGGCTCCACCTCCTAAATGTTCCACCACCTTCTCCAAACAGCACCACCAGCCACCGGGACCAAGTGTTCAAACACATGAACCTATGGTGGACATTTTCTATTCAAATTACAGCAGCAACATTAAGTCCCAATGTCAGGAAGTGCTTAGATCCCTGGTCTGTCAGATTCCAAGTCAGTCTCTGAACCCCCAGGCTGCATCCACCCTCACCTGCACCTTCCTGCCTCCTGCAGCTGCTCACCTCTCAACCTGCCAGAGCTGAATCCTCGTCTGTTACTTAGAGATGCCAAGCACTTTCTCCTTCTGGTACAGATTTTGCAGATGGTGGGATGACAGGGGAGATAATTTACCTGAGCCTTAGTCTGGGGTAATTATACCGTGGAAACAGGCAAAAGCTGCATGGCGTGTTCTGCTTTGACTCTATTTTAATTTAATGGCTGGATATAAATCAATGCTTCACAGTTGGTACCAACTACAACTATGTGGGATTATCACTAGAGCCTCAGAAAGTGCAAGAGATGTGCCCAATACCACCAGCATGGGGAGACACTGTCTAGGGAACTAAGCTGAAACTTTTCTGGCTATGATGATGATGGGCTTTATGCATTTTATGGAGTGCAAAAAAGAATCTAGGTTAGGAAAATCTTGGCCAAAGTTCCCATATTCTTTCAAGATAGTGGGAGGAATAGAAACCTTCCTGGCACTTCCATATCTGATAAGATGGATGAGTCCCTGCTCAGAAAACCAAATACCCAGGAAGACCAAATGCACTATGGAGATGGTTCATCTCTACCCAGATGATGACTGATGAAGCTGTAAGAATCAGACATGGCCATGATGGAGATGTTCGGGGTGCACCCTGTTTCCAGTAAGTCCTCTAAAAACAAGTGGTAAACCATTGCCCAGAGTGGCCTATTAAGTCATAGATCTCAAGCCTTAAAGTTTAATATTACCAAGTATGGGTGGGTAGGCTATGGGAAATATCCAAACATGTCTAGAAAGAGAAGGGCTAGGGATCAGTGGTATCATGTGGAGAAAATATCAGAGCATATCTAAATCCTTGATGCTTGCATATCCACAATCCAGAGATCAGCTTCTGGATTCCATCCCAGAGGGAGGCTATATAAGTATAAACACACTCAAGAAAAAATGGGAACAACCTAAGTGTCTATCAAGAGGCTTAAGTAAAGATTAGAGTTTTTAATACCATGCCATAGACTAAGACAAGTCATAATGGGTTGACATGTCAAGATAACCCTAGACATAATGCTAAAGGGAAATGGAATTTTCCCAGCACTATAAGCAATAGAGACAGAGATACAGATGTAGATAGTTACTTGGGTTTCCACAAACTACAAAATTCTATTCTGGGATGGAACTTAGGAAATGAGATGCAGTCTTTATCTCTGGGAAGTAGACTGGTTCTTAGGACCATCTTGAGATGGTCAGGGAGAACGTCTCTCTTTTAGGATGTGAATTCTCTTACTGAAATGATATGATCATGTCCACAGTTGCACATGGTAGCCTAGTAAACAGTGGAATCTGCTCATTTATTGGAAGAGACAGAACACTTGAGTTTATTTTGTAAATAGTCACAGTCAATTGACTCAAGGAGAGCAACTTTGACAGGCATATCTCAGGTATCAGTTACCATGGTACTCACAAAGAGAACTGATAGAGAGTTGTCTTTGACTTTGAAGAGCACACCAATTTTAGTGGTGGGAGGCAAGACATTCATCCAACTAAGCCATGTATGCTATGTGAGTGATGTTGTTATAATTATGGCTTGTGAGTGTTTACAGTGTGTGTAGAGTACTGTAGTGTGGTATATGATATGTGTATGGTGTACACACATACGCAGAGGCCACAGGACAATGTCAGGTGTTCTCTTCCATTGCTCACACACTTATTTCCATCTGAAATACCAAATAAGTCTCTGCCTCAACATGAAGCTGCTGTTTTGGTGAGTGAGCTCCAGGGATTCTGCAATCTATGCCCTCCACTGGAATGAGGTAAGAGTCATGCTTTTTTTATATTGATGCTGAGGAATAGAACTTTGGAAGTCTCAGGCTCTCTCCAGATCTCATGCTTAAACAAGCACTTTTACTCAAAGAGCCAACTTCTCAGCCCCTGATGTTAGAACTTTAAAAAAAAATAATAGTCCTCGTGGGTCAGAGAGATAGCTCAGCTGCTAAGGTGCTTGCCTGCAAAGCCTGATGACATGGGTTCAATTCCCCAGTATCTACTTAAAGCCAGATGCACAAAGTGGCACATGCATCTGGAGCTCAGTTGCAGCAGCTGGAGGCCCTGGTATGCTCATTCTCTCTGTCTGTCTCTCTTCTCTCTATCTCTCTCCCTGCTTGCAAACAAATAGATATATATTTTTAAAATAATTATAGTCCTTATATCAATTACTTTTCTCATTGCTATAACAAAATGTCTGACTAAGAAGAAAGGACTTATCTTGGATCACAGTTTGAGGAAATAGTCTATTATGGCAGGAAGGGTGGCAGGCAGCTGGCACATTGCATTCATAGCCAGGAAGTAGAAAGAGATGAATGCTGGTGCTCAGCTCACTTTCTCCCAGACCTCCAGCCCATGGGATGATGATGCCTGCATTGAAAGCAGGACTTCCCATCTCAATAAACCTAATCTAGAAACTCCCTCAGAAACTCTAAATCCCATTGAGTTGATGAGATGAACCATCACAGACTTTCATCAACAAACATCTCACAAATACTTTCCTGGTCCTGGAACCGTGATAGCCATATCAGACATGGAGATGATTAAATACTTGTCTGCACCTGAGTAACTCCATCACCTTGCTCAACTAGTGGGTAGCTCAGGGCAAGAAGCACATCTCATTCATCTCTTTATCCCATGTTTCATAGTATATCTGCCAAAGAGGCACTGCCCCAATGGGGACTGAGTGACCAGAGAGGGTAAGCAAGAGGAGACAGCCCCAAACAAAGTCAGAAACTATAACTCTCATAGCCAAGGGAAAGTTCCACTTTGTTCAGTTTTACTTTGTGAGATGTCAGTTGACAGACAAGTAGTTTGAAATCAAAGTTTGGGGATTAGCTTGGGGCAAGATGTTGCAAATAATATCACAGGCACATGACAGCAATGGAAAGGAATTTAACTCATAGGGAATGAGGCAGGGTCAGGCTACTGATGAGCCCTCTGGAAAAAGACAACAAATAGGAAAGTGGGCAAAGATATAAGACATGGAAGAGCTACCACATAAGGAGGAGAGAAGAGAGAGGAAAGGTGACAATGTAAGCCTAAAAAGAAAAAGGGTCACGTTTAGAATCAAATGCTTCATAAGGGTCAGTCATATATTTAAAAAGTTTACTGGAAACAATACAGAGCAGTGGTTCTAAGTGCACAATTAAGCCAGAACTATAGCCCAGTGGGGAGAGTTCTTGCCTAACATGTGTAAGGTCCTGGTTTTAACCCCTACACCCCCAGCACTGCAAAAATGAATGAATGAATCAATCAATAAATAAATCACTAAATAAAAAGACGAAGTACGGGGGACTGGGGATAGGAGAAGATGATAGTGGGTGTAAATGATCAAAATGTAATATGTATGTATGAAAATGTCAAAACACACACAAAGAAGTACAAATGCCCAAATCAGATTGTCTGGATTTGACAAGCCTCCAATCTGACCTCAGCTATCCCATCTGTCTGGCAGGAATGGAAACAACCATGTTTTTGAAGTTTTTGAAAACTAATGTGCACACCATGCTAGGCACTTAGGTGGGCATCAACAAATGACAGAAAAGGAATGAGGAGATCTTGGAGGACTTTTGCAAGGCCAAATTTAAGGAAACAAAGTTAGGACAGACACATCTGTGACACTTCTGGTTCCTGCACTTACATAACTCCCTCTCCTTGTGCACAGGTATATTTGTGATTTTATTCTGGCCAATAAAGTACAGCTATGTCAAGTTACTTTATAAAGCAAAGGAGATGGGATGTCATCCTGAGAACACATTTCATTATATAAGACTCTGATGTACAAACTGAAAAAAATTCCATTTTGTGTATATACCAAATTGTCATTATCCATTCTTTGGTGACGGGCATCTAGGCTGGTTCCATTTCCTAGCTATTGTGAATTGTACAGCACTAAACATGAATATACAAGTGTCCTTCTGAAGGAGGGGGACCAGCAAGAAGAGTACAGGAAGAGTGAGGGGGGCAGTGTGAGGAAGCTGAAAGCAAAGCACACTGACATATATGTATGAAAATGTCAAAGTGAAACTCATCACTCTGTATGCTAAATTTTAAAAGTTAATTAAAAGAACTCCAATGTAATCTACAACAGAGTCAGCCTCCTGGTGACATTGAAGACACAGACAGACATGCTTGGAAGTGCCTGTGGAGAGGGTCTAGCTAGAGTAAGCTTCCAGGACTAGAGGGTGGTGTGCAGTCAATAGCCATAAACCCGCCAAAGTTTGAGTTAGTATGGATCTGATCTCAGGTTTCTTCCTTACCTGAGCCTCCAGGTGAGCATGCATCCCAACAGACACCTGACCACAGCAAGGGAACCTGGGTAGAGATCCAAGTGAGCCCCACCTCGGAGACTGAGGACAAACCCTATCATGTTCTGTTCTATCTCACTGTTGGAAGCTCATTTGAGGCCCAAACCATAATAGGTATCTTCTACAGTGAAAAGACGAGAAGTCTGAAGAGATAAGAGAAAATTTTCAATAGAGAGTTGGTGGGGTAGCTTTAACCCAGGGGGAGATGATTTTCAAATCACACCTAACATTGGTTTCTATGAGACCACAGAGCGCCCTGGCTTCTTGATTCAGAATCCATGCACAGACTATCTGTATTTATGAGCAATCATGAGAATGAGATGCCAAGAGAAGTGTCATCCACACAGCACTAAGGAGCTAATTGATATCTTCATTTTAAGGCCCTTGATTTCCAAATAGAGGTTGACTTCATGACATACCTATGGGCTTCCCAAAGAAGTTGAGAGGAAGATGTGCAGGAAATATAAGTGTTTAAGTTTGAATGTGAAATATCCTCCCTAGGCCCACTTGCTCAAACCCTTGGGTTCCCAGTGGTGGTGCTGTTGGGGGGGGGGTGGAAGTTTCAGGAGGTGGACTTTCACTGGAGGAAGTGGGTCACTCTGGGCAGGCCTTGAGATTTGATTGTCCAGCCACACTACCTGTTTGTTCTCTTCTTCCTCACTGGAGATACAAGGTGACCAGCTGCCTCATATTTTCTTTGCCATGATTGACTGTCCCCTTAAACTGTCAACTGAAATAAACCCATCCTTCCTTAGGTTGCTTGGTATAAGGTATTTGGACACAGTGAGAAAAGTAACCATTATAGACAGGGAAGAAGTATGAAACTCCTTTAACTTTTTCTCCTTCAATTCTGCCTTCTTATCCCTATTTGGGACTTGATATAAGAATCCTGCTGTAATGGCTATGGCTCCAACCAATAGCCTTATACCAACTGCACTAGAATCCCTTGGAAGAGAGCTGGAAATGAAATTTAGTGGAAACACACTTGCCTAGCATATGCAAAACTCTGGGTTCAATCCCAGTACTGTCCCCCACACAGCTTCCTACCCACCCTCCAAAAAAAGATGTTGGACTGGGGAGATGGCTTAGTGAATAAACTGCTTGCCATACAAGCGTGAGTACCTGAGTTTGGATCCCTATTACCAGTGTAAAAGCCAGAGGTTATAACACCTGTAATCCCAGTTGCATCTCTGGTGAAGGGAGGTGAAGGCAGGAGAATCCCCCAGAAGTTCTAGGGCCAACTAACCTGGCAAATGCAGGAGTGAACAATGACAGGCTCCACCTCAAGTGAGGTAGAATGTGATGACTGAAGCCTGAAGGTGTCCTCTGGCCCCCACACACATGCTTGTGTCCTCATTCACACAGGTGAACACACACACACACACACACACACACATACATTCTGATTTTCTAAGTCTGGCGTCTGCCTCAAAGTTTGCTTTCTTCAATGGCATCTCCAGTTTTCTATGTCAAAGAATTTCTGAGCACTTGACAGGTGCACTGCTTATAGGAGTTAGCATCTTGCTTGTCTCAAAACTTCACACACTTGAGCCCCACAAATGAGAATTCCTGTAACTCCTATCCTCGCCAACTCTTGGAATTGTTGTGAACCGGGTTTGTAAGGTTGCAGCTATAGTTTTGTTGTTCTCTTGATCCTAGGAGGGCCTGTGTAGACATCACCTTGCCCACAGGAGATGGTCACAGATTCTGTGGGCATCCCCTTCTTCATCTTCCACTTGCAAATCCCTCCCAAGCTTATCCACTCTGAATACCCTCAGGGACTGATGGAGTCAGCGTGGGGTAGATAGAACTTTAAAGCCCTAAATTTGATGCACAGGTGGGGACATAAGCTATATAATCTTCACGTTTTCTACCCAGAGCCTCAAAGAGAAAAGTAAATAGGAAAGTTATACCTTTTGTCATCACCTACGAATCTGATGAGTGCAAGAAACTGGAGACCAGCATGTTAAGTGAAATAAGCCAGTCTCACAAAAATAAGTATCACGTGTTTACTTGTTTATATGGAATCTGGGGGGGGGGTGAGAGACATTGAAACTAAAGGGGAAACTACCAGGAATGTAAGAGGAGACATGGGGAGCAGAAAGCCCATAAAAAGGCACAATAGGAGGAGTGAATGGGCTCGAAGTATGTTATATTGAAGCCTGAAATGACATAGTGAAGCCATTTGTGAAATTAATGTATGCTGATGTTTTTAAAGGAAATGGCTTCACCTCTTATTTCTCAGCCATCATTATCATCCTGATTATATTTGTCTCAGTCATTCAAGTATTTTAGGAAACTGGAGATTAAACCCTCCAACCCTCATCTGACTTCAGGAACATGACCCCACCCAGGGACTTTTCCAGCTCAAAGCTCTGCAATCAAACTTGTTGCATTTTAGACGTCAATATCCCTGAGCCAAGGGTACACTTCCCTGCAATTTCTGTGGGCTCTGTGCCAGCCCAGATCCCAGAAAACTCCCTCAGCTGTCGGAACAACTCTCACTGTCAAAACTTTGTGAGAAGAGTCATTAGTTTTGGAGAGATGGGAGAAGAAGGATGTTTTGCCTGGGGCATCTCTTTGAAAAGGTCTAACTTTCTAAAATGGTAAATAAGCCTGACTTCTTTTCTGGGATGGGGGGGTGGAGGAAGGGCAGGAAGAACTCAGTCAGGGGGTGACCCCCCGGGAGCCAGCTGGTGTTTGAGACATCATTACTTTCCAAAGTTTTAGTCCTTGCTCTGCTGTGTGTTCGCAGTACATATCCTGGGAAGCAGTTCTGAGCACAGGCTGCATAGCTCTGATTACACAGGCAGGCGCTGCACTGAGGATTCTATTAGGTGGGAAAGAAAGGGGGAGAAAAGGAAAGCCAGAAAACTAGCTGGAAGTGGGGAGAGTGTCATGGTTTGATCCAGGTGTCCCCCACAAACAATTGAATGTGTTCTGATAGATCGATCCTCAGCTGATGGCAATTCGGGAATTAGAACCTCATTAGAGCTGTGTTGTTGGGGGTGGGCTTATGGGGTTATAAGCCAGCTTCCCCTTGCCAGTGTTTGGTTAGGCCTAAGAAGATATGGCTGGAAGTGGAAAGTTCACTATGACAGCCCGGCAGTTCACATTCCCCAATCTAGGGACTAGTTACTTCTTACTTAAATCCCTTGAACTCCTGTTTCTTGGCCCTCATCTTTTTTTTTTTAACTTTTTTTTTCTTTATTGTCCATAATGAGTTACATTGTTTAGTGGGCCAACCATGAGATGTTATCCCCAATTCCTCATTGCCCCCCTTCCCCATCCCCAGTCAGCTGGATATCCTCCTCCGTGGGCCGTCTATATCAGTCTTTGTGGTAGGGGACCATGGATAGCCCAGTCTTCAGCCGGGTTCCCATGACCCAAGTGTGTTGTTACTGAGGGTTGCCAAGTCTCTGATATTCTCCCCCACCACGGCTCTCACAATCTTTCCGCCCCCTCTTCCGCTCAGTTCCCTGAGTCGTGGTGGGTGAGTATTGAGGCTGCTTTAGTGTTGTGAGCTTAGGAGTTTTTGTGTTGAGATTCGTTGGTTTCTGTCTCACTGGCTTTGTTGATTGAATGGCTATGGCTGTGGGTCCCTTGTTCATCCAATCATTTTCTGTGGGGTTCCATATGGATCCTCCACTGTATGACTATGGTGGCTCATCTCTTGCCAGGATCTCAGCTTTCTGCCTGTGGTCGGTTGGTAGGGTTATATGTGGCCCCCATCTTTTATTCTCTTGTTCTTCCAGAATAGAAAATGCTCTGGACCCAGAAGCTTTCTCCTCAGTGGCTGAAGATGAACTATTGGCAAGGAATAGTCTCTCCTGGTGAGGATGAGCAGCTGGAGGAAATGCCAGTCGAGGGGTCCTGCCTTGCTAGGTTGTAAGAGACAGAAGCTGAGCTCTGCTTCTGAACTCAGCCTGGACAGGGAGTGCACTGGGGGGGGGGGGGCTGGATCCATATGGTGATAATTAAGCCCACCAATTCTGTATTCCTTCTAGAGCCTACCCTGTCCACATGTGATCCGCTCTGCCCCCTGTTCCTTCTAGTCTACAGTGTTTCCATCCCCACTGTCACAAGTGTCCCAATTCCTCCGCTATCTCCTCTCCTGCCCAAAACTCGTTTATTTCCCACGGTCTTCTCTGTTCCTGGCTGGCTGGCCAGTGCCTCAGGCCACTTCCCCTGAGCTGCTTTTGCTCTCATATCCAGACCTCCTCTAAATTTCACCAAGCAGCATGCTTGACATTGAGAGGGCTCAGGGGGTGAAAGCACTTACTGCGAAAGCCTGACAACCTGAATTGAGATCCTCAGGACAAGGAGATGAAAGTCCATAATCCCAGCCCTCCTCTGTTGAGCTAGAAGAAAAGACAGGAGAGTCCAGCTTGTCTGGAGTACACTGACTTGAATAAGGACCCTGGATCAAACAAAGTAGAAGGTGAGGATCAACATCTGAAGTTATCCTCTGACCTCCACACTCATGCCATGGTACAAGCACACACACACACACACACACACACACACACACACACACACAAGATAAGAAAAATTGCAAGAAGACCTTGGGAGATTACTTAAAGCCACTTGCTTACAAATCCTCCTGGCCATTTACCAAGCCTTCCAGGCCAAGTTCAAGGCCCCAGCCACTTACATAAAGCCAAACAGGCATTTGACTCTAGTGGCAAGAGACTCTGGAGCGCGCGCGTGCGCGCGCGCGCGCGCGCACACACACACACACACACACACACACGCACATGCACACTCACACACAAACTTTATTAGCAACCTCACACAAGATCAGAGAGCCAAGTGCCGCATATTCTCCCTCATATGTGGTTCCTAACCAGGTTAAGCCTGAACATTAAGAAAACCTGTCAATGAACAGAGAGACTGTAAAGGGAGATGGGAAGAATTGGGGGGGAGGACTGAGAGGGTAAGGGACCCATACAATAAACCAAACTAATAATGAACTGACACCATAGAACCCTAGATTTCATACAGTAAGCTCTTGAGGAAGCTGTGGGTACCACCTGGTATGGAGGGGCCATGAATAGAATGGGAGGAAGCCTAACCTCAAGAATAATTGCTCAAGCCTGCATCTCATTGTCCCAGTTATTGGTTCTTTCCCACACTAAGCTGTTGATCAAAGAGACCCTCGAGGTCCCCAAAACATGACAGACTTCTATCAAAGCTCTTGAATACCTGCCTCAGGCCTAAGGTTAGACGCTATTGCTGAAGAAATCACAGAGTGTCATCAAACAACACCAAGAGATCCAGCTAGATCCAGAATGGTAACCAGTTCCCAGATGTTAGCATGTGTAGCACTGGAAGGTGTTGCATGAGCTGCCAGGGGAATTTGGTCAATGATATTTGGAGAAAGCAGAGACCGCTGATATACAATATAGACAGATGTCACAAGAATGCTGAACACACGGCTGTACGGAAGAGACCAGCAAGTCAAGAAGTGCTCATCTGTGCAATAGTGACGCTAAACCTAGGAGGGTAATCAATGGCTTACTGATTGGCTAAGAGATCTGCTTAGAGATAAGGAACCCTGAACTGGAACTGGGATCCTTAGCAAAATCCTATGGGTACCAAGAACTCAGGCTCCTAGGGGAAATTCCCACTACCAGAGAGCTACAGAAACTAGCCAAAATAGCAATGTTGTCATTTAACCTATATTGATCTCACTCTCTGATGGAGATTCTGTTTGTAATTTTCAGATGGCGTTGAGAGGGTTGGGAACAACTCAGTTCCACCAACAAGTCATTGGATGAAGGCTGACATCCTAGTAGGAGACAAACCGCACCTAACCCTCACACAGGGCCCAAATGAAACCTATGAGACAGTGATGAGACAAACAGGAGACCAATCACCACAGCAAGTCTGATAACCCATGAAAGGTCAATGGAGACAGACACCAATCATACCTAACACAACCCAGGGCAAAGATCCAGAGATACTTAAGATCTCAATTATAAAGCCGACTTAAAACTCACCCACATGACTAGGGAACTGAGCAGAAGAGGGGGCAGAAAGATTGTAAGAGCCATAGTGAGGGAGAATATCCAGAGACATTGCCCCCCTCAGCAACAATACACAAGGGGAAAGGAAAAAAGAAAAACTAGCTACCTGTGGTGCAGTTCATACCCCCTAACCTATGGACAGATCCAGTATGCACAGTGAGGAAGGACCCCCGTGGGTAGGGGACTGAGAGGAGGGAAACAGGGACATCTTCACAAGATTTGCTCAAACAATGTATATACTTACTCATAATAAAGATATTATGTTTTTTAAAAAAGAAAAGGAGCTGGCTCCCCAGTTTAGGATGTCTTAGGATTTAAAGGCACTTGCTTGCAAAACCTGCTGGCCTGAAGTTCATTTCTCCAGTACCCACATAAAGTCAGATGCACAACGTGGTGTACACATCTGGAATTCATTTGCAGTGGCTAGAAGGCCTGATGCACACATATTCTCTCTCTTTCTCTGTCCCTTTCCTTCTCCCTTTTCTCTCTCAAACAAATATTAAAAAATATAGAAAGGACAAAATTTCATGTAGAGAAAAGCATATGGTAATGTATGTAGGGATCATCTGTGAAAACCCCCCATAAGCTACAGCAGAAATTGCTGGGGCAAGATGCGGACTGAGCAAGGAGAGTGAAGGAGAATGGGTTCCAAATTCGAAATTCCAGGGGCTTGCCATTGCCTCCAGGACAAAGTCCAAAATGCTTGACTCGACTCAGGAAGCCCTTTAAAATGGGACTTCAAGCCATTTTATCTTTCGTCTCTTCCTGCTAGAATCCCATAGACGAAGAGAAGACCAAACCATGTTACATGCAGGCCCACAAACACTCCCAGCTTTGAAAATCCCTTCCCTGTGCTGGGAGCTAGAAGGACCCTCTCACCACGGACTCCTAACTGCCCAGTTCAAAACTCAGGGGTGAATTCTCCCGTGATCTTTTCTTGGCTTATTAAACCAAAATTCACAGGACTCTTTCTATCTGGAGACCTGTGTTATCTTGGGACTAAAGTTAAAAGGGCACCAAAAACAAATGCAGGCTGTTCCCATGCAGTGTCAGCATCCCATCTTTTCTGCCCTCACCGTGTCATGGAGCCACATCAGCACTGCACTGACACTTTATTGCAGCCACACTTACACACTATTAAACAAACCATTCAAAACGGTGAAAGCCTAGGGGTTTAGGATGGAGCTCAGTTGGTGAACACTTACTAAGCTAGCATGAACTAAGGCCTGGGTTCAATTCCAAAAGAGCATGGTGGCCAACACCTGTAATCCCAGCACTTAGGAGGCAGAGGCAGGAGGATCAGAGGCTCAAGGTCATCCTTAGCTACTTGGGAAGTTCAGGGCCAGGCTGGGCTACATGAGACCTTATCTCAAAAACAAAAAAGAAAAAAGAAAAAAAAGACATGAAAACTGTTCTTGGCCCATAGTGCATAGCTTTTTGTTTTGTTTTGTTCATTTCAGGCAGGGTCTCACTCTAGCCCAGGCTGACCTGGAACTCACTCTGTAGCCTCAGGCTGGCCTTGAACTCACAGCAGTCCTTCTGCCTCTGCCTCCTGAGTGCTGGGATTAAAGGCATGCACCACCATGCCAGGCTGGCTGGACTCATGGAGATCCTCCTCCCTCTACCTCCCAAGTGCTGGGATTACAGGCGTGTGCCACCACACCCAGAAACAGTTCATTGCTTCTTGACCAATGCCTTTGAGACCTCCATCCGGTGAATCAATCACCATGCATACATAATATGACCAGATGCCAAAGATGGGACGTGACCTGGACAAAATGCACAGCATATTCCCTGGCTCCTAATAATCCTCTTGTCCAGATTAGAGGTGACCTGGTTGGTTTCAATGACCAGTTTCATTGACTCTCAGATGTGTGATCATGTGTAAAACTATTGTCCAGTGATTTCTCTGCCTCAATATGTCCATCAGTAAAATGGGGTTGGTAACAATTATATGTATTTCATAGGACTGTACTAACCAAGGATCACCAACTGGATTGTTTAAAACAACAAAAACGTGTTCTCCTATAGCTTGGAGGCCAGGAATCTGAAATCAAGGTGGCCACATACGGAAGGAAAAGGTTCAATTTCACCTTACATTTCTGTGGCGGATACATTCCCTCATGGAAGTGAAGACATGGTGACGAGAGAGAGAAGCTGGCTTGTCACAGCTATAGGCAGGAAGCAGAGCTGAGTAACAAGCAGAACTATGCTTACACCTCATGGCCCTCCTCCAGCAAGGCTCCACCTTCTCAAGGTCCACACCTTCCCAAACAGCGCCACCGTGTGGATGCCAACTCTTCAAGCAATGAGACTCTGGGGACATTTCACATTCAAACCGCAACAGTGTGCAAGGTTGCACAGCCCCCATCTCTGCCTCCATCTCTTTCTGTGTCTTCTCTATACCTTCACCTCTTGTGAGAACACCCATCCGTGAGGTTAGGACCCACTCAGAGCACCCAGTATTCTCTCACTTCAGCTCCTTAAATTAATATCACCTATATAGACCTGTTTCTCCAAGGAGGTCATGTGCTCAGGCACTTGATAGATATATCTCTGGGGACTACAATCCAATGCACTCAATAACAGTAATAATAATAATAATAATAATAATAATAATAATAATAATAATAATATATGCCTTAGAGGGCTGAGAGATAGACTCAGTTAGCTAATCGGGTGAAACATAGTGCCTGTCATACTTTAATCCACCATTAACATTGGGTTTCATTAACAAAATTATTCATTGAATAATGGATGTCTCCATGCATGGACCCTCATGATAGCCTCATGTTCAATCAGGGTACATCAGCCCCATGTTATAATGGGAACTCTGGGAGTAGGTGTGCTATGTCGGGCTGCACAGACACAGGGTATTAAGGGGGACATTAAAAGGGGTACAAATGACATAATCTAAGACACTTCACCAGCCAGGTTAGAATGAGTCTCATTTTAAAACTCCTCTTTTTCCTTTATTTGCATGTTCATGTAGTCTGGGTCCGTGGGTTACTTAGGGAGTTGCAGCGCGCATCAACTCCTCGTTCACCCACGGGACTGGGTGAGCAGAGGCTTGGAATAGCCGTGAGCCGAACTAGAGATGGGACTCCAAGGAAGGATGAAGATGTACTCTCTATAATCACTATTCCACATTCACAGCATGGACCATGGAAGTACATTAACCCCTTTACTCACTCTCAGCCTACCAATGAAATCCTCGAGACCTGAGTGTCAGAAGACCCCCCTCTCCACCTCCCCTATCTTCCAGGGACTCCAGAGCTGTCTCCTATTGGCTAATCACATTGAGCAAGGAGGTTTTCTCTTAACAAGCACACATTACTGGGAACCTTCTCAGTTATAAAGAGCAGTAGGACAGCCTCACACCCTAATGGGAGGATTTAGACAGAAAATGGATCCAAAGTTTGTGGGGCTGTTACCACTAAGCACACAGAGGAAGAGAAATTAGCATGTGCTGAGCTAATGCTGGAGGACTTCCTAAGAGGGCAATGCTGGCAGTGTGTGTTTGGGGTGACCATTTGCTGGGTTCCAGTGTGTAGACCAGGAACTGTTCTAGACGTCAGCGAGGCTCACAGAGTTTACATTCTGTTATGAGAAAATAAAAAATAACATGCAATAATGACACTGGAAAAGTTCACATAGTGGAGAAAATAAAATGAATGGAGGGCAGAGGCTGGAGCACTGAGGACAGAGGGTGGAAGACTGAGGACAGAGGCTGGAGCACCAAGGACAGAGGCTGGAGCACTTATGCACAGGTGGAAAGGGAAGGACAGAAGCCAGTCTGTCCAGCGCCTCTGCTAGTTGGGTTGCTCTAAAGTGAAGCATCTGCTCAGAATTGACAGCGCCTATTGAAATAAATTCCAACATTTATAATCAATTCCACGGCCCAGTCTGCAAATCGCAGCTTGATTTAATAACAGTTTCAATAACGGCTGAAGAGGGGGAAGGGTTCCTTCTCCCCTTAATTCCTCCCTTACCAGAACGTTCTCAGATCTCTCCCTGTCATGCAACAAAAAACAACAACAAGATATCTCAGAAAGCGTTTGCTTTCTTTTCCTCTTCTTGGTCTTTAAAGGTTTCCCCAAATCCAGTAGCTCATGTCACAATTGTTTGACCTTCAGGAACGCAGTGAGTCATTGAATTTGCTCCAACAGCCTTTCCTGACAGAAGGACTTAAAATAAAGCCCTTTGGTTTCCCCGGGCACCAGCTTCCTGTCATCTCTGCCCAGAGGCTTAGCGGGCAAAGGAAGGACACAGGTCAGTATGAGAAGCGGTCGCTCGCTGTGACTCTGTGGCTTCTCCCCCTCCATCCATCCCGCTTCTGCACACTTGAAAGGCATTTTTGCTTTGTTTTCAGTTTGATTTATTGTGGTAAGAACACTTAAGAACACTTAACGTGAAACCCACCCTCTTCAAACATGTTTATGTGCACTTCTGATCCTGTCAAGTGCTGGCACAGCACTGTCCAGCAGATTTCTAGAACAGTTCCAACTGCAACCTTATACCATGGGTACCACCTCCTCTCAAGATGGTTAATTATCTGTGCCCACTTGACTGGGATAAGGCTGCCCACATAGCTAGCAGATCTTTACACTTGAGGGCATCCATGAGGGTGGTTCTGGAAGGGTTTAGCATCCGTATCTGTGTACTGAGTCAAAAATCTGCCTTTGGGCTGGGAGATGGCTCAATAGCTTGTCTTATAAGCATGGGCCCTGTGTTCAACCCCCAGACCTCACATTAAAAAATAAAAAGCTGGGCATGGTGGTGTATACCTTAATTCCAGTTCAGGGGAGGGAAAGACAGAGGAATACCTGGGGCTCACTGGCCAGCCAGTTTGGCCTAGTTGGTAAGCTCTAGGTCAATAAAAGACCCTGTCTCCAAAAAAAAAAAAGATGGCTAGCCACTAGATTGTTCTCTGACCTACACACACACACACACACACACACACACACACACAGACAGACAGACAATTTCACTGTTGTTTCTGTCTGCAGGGTTCTTAGATTTGGGATGAATGGAGACCTCAGAAGCTAGGAATCTTCAAGAATCATAGAAGCGTAAACTGCGCACAGAGGGAAGATGAAAAAGAAACTCCTATTCTTTTCTTTAGAAGTGCTAAGGGAAGCCCATGCCAGCAGAACAGGACATGGAACACCTGAAATGATCCTAGAAGTAAAGCTTCGGTAGTTAGGATGTCCCAGGCACAGAGATCCAAACTGCAGCATCTATTTTATCTTTCCAAAATGTTGGAATGAAGATCCTCACACTACTGCTTCCTCCACCTCTAGTCATGAAAGCCTGCAATGGCTTTGTTTTTTTCGGTTTCTTACAAGTCCATGCTTGTTTATACCTCATCTACCAAGACCATTCAGCTCCCTCTTTCTGGGATTGTCACCCCACCATCACCCATATCCCATCCATAGCTCCTTCTCTTGCCTTGGATCTCAACATTTCTTCTCTGAGAAGTCTTCCAGGACCACATGTAAGAAACATCTCCACTGCTCTCCCCACCCCCATCATGGCTTATCTCTCCATATTAATTCAGAATGTGCTATAATTTTCCAGTGATAATTATGTGTCCATGTGAGTGTGGTATGTATGTATGTATTTATGTATGTGTTTTGCATATGGGTTTTCTGCTCACCAGACTTGTGTGTGAGTACATGTGAACATGTGTGGGTGTTGCAAATAGGTGTGTGTACATGTGAGCGTGTGTGGGTGTAGCATGTAGGTGTGTGTACATGTGAGCATGTGGGGGTATTGCTTCTAGGTGTGTGTACATGTGAGTGTGTGGGGGTATTTCTTCTAGGTGTGTGTACATGTGAGCATGTGTGGGTGTTGCACTTAGGTGTGTGTTCATGGGAGCCTATGTGGTTGTTGCATGTTGGTGTGTGTACATGTGAGCATTTGTGGGTGTTACATATAGGTGTGTGTGTATATAAACATGTGTGGGTTTTTGCATGTATGTGTGTATACATATGAGCCTGTGTGGATGTTGCTTGTAGGTGTGTGTACATGTGAGCATGCTTGGGTATTGCATATAGGTGTTTTTCAGTTGCCTGATATGTGTATGTGTTGTCTGTCTTTCCTACTAATTGGTAAATAACTCCAAAAATGGACCATACTTTAAGATTTTTAATTAATTAACTAATTAGGTGTGTGTGTGCATGACGATGGATGTCATGCCATGTGTGCATGTCAGAGGACAACTTCCAGGTTGGTCCTCGCTTTCCACTTCCTTTGAGGCAGGATCTCTTCACTGTTCTCTGCTCCATTTTTGAGTTCCAAGAAATTCTCCTGTCTCTGGTTTCCCTCTTGCTGTAGGCACACTGGGCTGACAGGAGCCCACCAATCACACCACAGCTTCTGGCTTCTCATGGGGGAATCCAAAATCAGAGTTATGCAGCAAACTCTTAGCCACAGAGCCATCTCCCCAAATCAGGGACTAGATTTTCAACATTTTTTTTTACAAATCAGACTCCCTGATTGAAACCCTATTTTCATGTCATGAGTGCATCACCTCAGTCCCCAGTTTCCATATCTATAAAAATGGCTATATTAATGGGTCTTACCTCCCAGAGGTATGTAAAAATTAAATGAGTTCCTTGGGCAGGAATGTGGCATAGGACAAGTCCTTTATCATTGTTTGCCCTACTGATGCTGCAGGTATGGAGAATTTTCCTTACCCTAGCCCCCAGCCTAGTGTCTGATGTGTAGTACTCAGTAAAGACAGCTGGATGAACTCTATTCTCTGTGCATACACGGTATGCTGGAAATTTCTTCAATGACATTTCAGGAGGCAGAGAGCATCCAGTGGAGCCAGCACAGACACTGAAGCATGGCTTCATAGGGAGTCAGCTTCTGTGAATAGATAAAAATGGCCTGTAATTCCCCTGTGCTTCTTCTTTCCTATTGGAAAGAATAAACCCTGGGTGCCTCCAAATAATTTGTCCTCTTCAATAGTGTAAACATTGCCAGGGGGCATCTGTGTCCATTGTGAATTTCCTCATTTAGCTCATTCTTCTTAGATTGGGCAGAGCAATCGTCAGATAAGAAATCCCCAATTCCCAAAGTAGAGGAATCAGAGTGCTGTGCTCTTCTGCCCTTTCTGAACCCACCTTAGCCATCCACAACGACACATCTTTAGAAGGTGACATTGTATTCCGGCTGAAGAAATGTGCTTCCTTCACTGGACAGCAACAAGGCAAGAAGTTGGCCATGTGTCACTGAACATAGTCCTGTGAACAAGTTTCATGGCAAGATCTTGCCACCATGGACAGAGCTACTCCTGCTGCCATGTCTTCCCCAGCAAAACTGTGGTCCAAAATGAACCTCTCTTCCCTTAAAAATATAACTCTAGAAAAGTGAATATGCTGGAATGTTTAGGTGTGAGTAAAGAGACATAAAAGGAAGGGGAGAAAAGGACATGGTCATAGAAGATGGCAAACACCGTGTTTTCTCTTATGTGTGGAATCTAGATCTATGTATGTATAAGTCATACAGTAGAGGGGAACTATGTGGGAGAAGGAAGGAGACCAGTGAGAGGGAGAGGAGGGACAAGGGAGAGTAATTGGAAACTAAAACGAGTGAAACACAATGATATATTTGTTATACTGGAACACATTCTTTTGTATGCTTATTAAAAATTGTTTTATAGCGATTTCTAATTTTGAAAATTTAATAAGAGATATTTGCATGTAAATATGTGTGTCACTATATGCATGAAAATATTCACATTTGTATGTGCAAGGACACTTGCTTATGTGAAGGTGAACATGCACATGGGTACATGTGTGTGTAGAGGCTAGGGGTTGTCGTAGTCAGTCAACGCCACTGGGATGGACCTCCAAACCAGGCACAGTTATGGGAGAAAGGGATTTATTGAAGTTATAGATCCAGGGGAAGTTCCATAATGGCAAAAGAGGCTGAGTCCTTTTACAGGTCCAAGCAAGTGAGAGAGAAACCATTGTCCACACCACACACACACACACACACACACACACACACACACACACACACACCAGAAACACAGATGGAGGGTGGGGTAAGGAAAAGAAGAGATTACCTACCCCTAGAGCTTCCTTACATCCTGCACCCTACTGAGAGGGCTGCCCACTCTGGAGGAAGGGCTCACTCTGGAGGAGTGACCTCCTTCTCCTTTAGTTAATCCTTCCTGTAAGCAACCTCAGAGAGTCTCCCAAGATTACTGTGGATGACTAAACAGGTTATATTGACAACAAAATTTAACCATCACAAATCCACCCCTTGTCAAATTGACATCAAACCATTTATCCTTACATCATACTTCATTTTCAAATCAAGATAGTAACAAGATCAAAATTCCACCTAACATGATGTAACTATCCCATGTACAACCACAAATGTATAATCTTCCCCCAACAAGTTCCCTTAAATGTGAGTTCTGCAAAATCAAAACAAGTTACATGCTTTTAACATATAATGGCAGAGAGTAAACATTTCCAAATTCTATGGGGCCATAACGAGGAGAGACTAGACCAATGCAGACTCAACAACCATCAGACAAACATCAAACTTCTGCAGTTCAAGTCTAATATCACAGCAAGTGATTGACAGTCTCTGGATTTTCCAATTTTGTCCCTCCAGCTTGGCTGAGGATCTGGGAAAACTTCAATCCTGAGCCAACAGCGCTCCATGGTAGTAGCCCTTGCACAGTCCTGGTATGTCCAAAATATCTTCGGGTCTCCATTGCAAATCATGGTCCATCTTCCAATGGCTTCACTGGCCAATCAGGGACTTCATGCCCTGTTCCATGTACCACATCTCATCAGCAGGTCTCCATTGTCTCAATGTAAAGTAGCTGGGCCATCTTCAATCATGGTAACATCTCTTTAATGACAGCAACTTTAGCAGCCTGTCTCAGTGCCTGTAAGTTATAAACTTGTTTTGAGTTTTTCCAACTTTAAATCTTAAAATTTTGAATTCCATATCATTAGCCAAGCATACCAGTCCGTTACACAAATGCACCTTGATCAAACTCTCTGGGCATGGGCAGTAGAATGTCCTTATTCCAGTAATGCAGTTCTAAAAGAGTTCTCTGTAGTCTCTCCTTCCCCTTAGATAGTTCACAAGCCAATCCTCCCAATATGATTTTCTCTGCACTTAGCATTTTTCAAATTCTCACCCAAATAGCCCATAAAAATTGGCTTACCACTCTGGAAGGTGTCTTCAGTTGCAAGTTCCAAATCCGTATCCATTCCTCCAGCACGCAAGTTCCAGAATACCAAAATCCACAGGGACAGATTCATCTCAGTAATATCCCCATTCCTGGTACCAAAGCTGTCATAGTCAGCCACACAATGCTGGGATAAAACTTCAAACCAGATACAATTGTGGGAGGAAGGGATTTATTGACGTTATAAATCCAGGGAAAGTTTCATAATGACAAAAGAGGCTGGTCCCCTTTTATAGCAGAGCACACACACACACACAAACACACACACACACACAAACACACACACACACAGAACAGGTGGAGGGAAGGAAAAGAAGAGATTTCCTTCCCCTAGAGCTTCCTTACATCCTGCCCCCTCCTGAGAGGGCTGCCCACTCTGGAGGAAGGGCTCACTCTGAAGGAGGGACCTCTGCCTCTTTTAGTTAATCCTTCCTGTAAGGTACTTCAGAGAGTCTCCCAAGAGTACTGTGGATTACTAAAAAGGTCCATCACAGAGGTCAATGTCTGGTAACTTCCACAGCCACTCTCTACCTCATTCTTTGAGACAGGGTCTCTCACTTACTCAGATAGACTAGCTAACCAATGAGCCCTAGAGATTTTATTGTCTCCACTTAGCCAGTGCTTAGATTACAGGTGTTTGCCTTTTATGTTGGTTTTGGGGAACTGAATTTAGGTCCTCAAAATTACACATTAATCCCTTTATCTTCTGTGCTATCTTCCCAGTCACCACTTTTTAAAAGAAATACTGTTCTTACTTTTCAGGTGAAAACACTAAGACAGAGAGATGCTGTTAAAGATCCCTTGGTTATATGCAACTCAAACTGCTTGTATTTCAGAGTCCCAACTACACTGCCTTTTTAAATAAAATAATTATTTTTAATATTATGAGCTTTCAGTGTGAACATATTTATATTGGTCATATTCCCATTGTGTTATACTCTCACATACCCTGTCTCCTACCCCCAATTTCACTGGGGGCTCAGAGAGGGTTATTGGTAGTCACTGTGGGGGTCATAAATGCACCAGTTAGTCAGTTGGTAGACAATGTCTCAGGATACATCTTCCCATCCTCTGACTCTTAAGAACTTTCCACTCCCTGTTACACAATGTTCCTGAGCCTTAGCTTGCATAAGACTCAGTGTTGATTTCTCTGCATCCTCTGAGTTTCTGCTTTGATGAGTCTGAGTCTCCTCGGTGTCTACCACCATCTCCCCTGGAGCTGGTTGTCAGACTAGCAATGAGAGCAGCCCTGGAATTTGAGTCACCACTTCCTCTGCAGTCTTTTGGGCCCTGACCAGATATTACTGAGATCAGTCATCTTGTGCTAGGCAGTCAGCTTTCTTTTCTTGTATTGATGGACCTTTGTTCTCCCCAGTATTCTCTGGCATCTGGAAAGAAAGAAAGAAAGAAAGAAAGAAAGAAAGAAAGAAAGAAAGAAAGAAAGAAAGAAAGAAAGAAAGAAAGAAAGAAAGAAAGAAAGAAAGAAAGAAAGAAAGAAAGAAAGGAAGGAAGGAAGGAAGGAAGGAAGGAAGGAAGGAAGGAAGGAAGGAAGGAAGGAAGGAAAGAAAGAAAGGGAAAGGAAAGGAAAGCAGAGTCCTTTCAAAGACTTTTTGATGGGCATACCCTCTCTTCTTAACCAAAGAAGAATGGCACCTTCTCTCAATTGTCTATGACCTTCCTATCCATAGGACTCTGACTTGACTCTCAGTACAAGGTATGTGTTCTCTCCTATTGAATGAGCCTCATATCCAATCAGAGAGCAGTTGGTTATCTGCATAGCCTGTGTGCTACTACTGCACAACTCACACTGCCTTTCTTTGTGTTCTTTTAAAACACCACTTCATTCCTACCACAGGGCCTTTGTGTATGCTGTCTTTTAAATTTTTTATTTTATTTTTTTTGCAAGGTGAGAGAGAGAGAGAAAGAATAGGTAGGCCGGGTCCTCTAGCCACTACAAATGAACTCCAGTTACATGTACCATTTTGTGCATTTGGCTTTATATGGTGTGGTAATCAGCCACATGCCACTGGGATGAATCTCCAAACCAGGCACATTTGGGGAGGAAATTATTTATTAAGATAACAGATCCAGGGGAAGTTTCAGAATGGTGAAAGAGGCTGACCCCTTTCACAGATCCAAACACAGAGAGAAAAACCCATCCAGCACCTCAAGCAAGCACAATCTAACTTTAACTAACAAAAAACAATCGAACCTCCTTGCCTGTGTTCAGACTGCTCTTTGCATATGGATAGCTGGAATTTCACATCCTCCTTAAAATACCTTAGGGCTGAAGGCCAGGCCAAAGGACACCTTCTCCAGCCTGGAAGCTGGAGAAAAGCAGAAAAAAAAAAAACCTCTTGAATCTATTGCAGGACATCCATTCAACTTACCACTCATGGGTACTAGGGACTCAAACCTGGGTCAATAGGCATTGTAGGCAAGCACCCTAATTGTTGAGCCATCTCTCCAGCCCTGCATGTGACCCCCCCTTGAACAGCCTTCCTCATTGCCCACTTTAAATATATGTATATGTATATGTATATGTATATGTATATGTATATGTATATACATATGCCAGTTGACAGAGAAAGCAAAAGAGATAGAAAGAGTAATAAAGAGAGAATACATATGCACTAGGGCCTCCTGCCCCTGAAAATGAACTCCAAATACATGTACCACTTTTTGTATCTAGCTTTATGTGGGCACTGGGGAATTGAAATCCAGGCCATCAGGGTTTGCACACAAGCACCTTTAATGGCGGAGCCATCTTTCTAGGCCCCTACACTTTTAACTTAGTTGATCTTAGTTCTGGCACCTTCCCAAGGATGGGACCTCCCAAGTCAAATCCTCCATGACACAGCCTCAAATCCATCACTCTCTCTTTACAGTACTATTTGCAGTTGTGATTTTACTTGTGTTATTGACACCCGTCTTCTTCACCAAGTGGTTAGGTAAGCTCTTGAAGTCTGACACCGCCCTGAACACAGAGATAAAGTCAAACTGGAAAGAGAGTTCTGGTTGCTCAGATCATAAAATGCACTCAGTGGGGAGATGGCTCCGTGGAGAAAAGGTGTGCCATGTAAGTATGAGGACAAGAGTTTGGATCCCCAACACCCACAAAAATCCAGATGCTCTAGTACCAGTGCCTGTAGTCCCCACACCTACATCATGTCTGTAAGCAGAGTCAGAAGAATTTTCCAGAAATTCACCTGCTAGCTAGCCTGGGAACAAATGTCTCTGCCTCAAACAGGGGGAAACATAAGGACCAACACCCAAAGTTGTCCACTGACCTCCACATGGCACTCACATACATGCACACACACACACGCACTAATATATATATATATATATATACATATATATAATGATAAATGTATAAAAAGTAAGTACAGAGAAGGCAATGAATAAGTAAATGAAATAAGTAAATGAAATAAAAATAAATAATTAAAATTAAAATTAAATAATATATATAATGATAAATGTATTAAAAGTAAGTACAGAGAAGGCAATGAATAGGTAAATGAACAAATGTATATTACACCTGCATGGAGGGTTGGGCTAGAACAGAAACAGGATGCTGAACCCACCGTGTCTATGTCTCTGCCAGTGCTTGTTAACGCATGCTTGTCCCTTGGGGAACTCTGGAGCTGCTTCCTGGAACTCTAGGGGTCCAGGCCAGGCCAGGCTAGGGGCAGGAAGGAAGCATGTGACAGCTTCCTCCTTTGGGAAGTGGGATGATGGGGGAGGAGGGGGAAGGGGAGAGTCACAAACAATCTCCCCTTTAATTAGAGCTCTGTCTGCTTCTGTTAGCCCCGGTGTTTGTTCCCTTGTGTGTGTCAGGGAATTTGGAACTGACCCCAAGCTTGTGAAATAATTAGTACAATAGTGCCGATCCAGCCATTTCTGAAAAGAGTAATTTACTCCCAGCGTGGCCTCCCGGCAGAGCTGCTCATTAATCAAACCAGGCTTCGCACATCAAAGCGGGTCCCCCTTTCCTCTGCGGCATCCATCATTCCTCGGTTAGGTGTTGCAGAACCCTGAACCAATATGCTACCTTTGTGGGGCTGAGCCACCTCCTGGGGTCTCTATGGCCTGGGGGATATGGGGACAGTGAGTCCAGCAGCCAGAGAGCAGGACCCCTCGGCCCTCTAGATCTATGCAGGCTGCACCTGTGTGGGCCATAGACCTAAGGTGTGATGGTCATCCCGACAACTAGCTCTGAGAAGCCCAACCCCGGTATCACTGCTTTTAATCTGCTTTTTATTATTGCTCTCTCTCTCTCTCTCTCTCTCTCTCTCTCTCTCTCTCTCTCTCTCTCTCTCTCTCTCTCTCTCTCTCTCTCTCTCCCTCCCTCCCTCTCTTTCTCTCTGCCTGTGTCTACCAGAAATTATCTCATTCATTTGTTGGTTCACTCTGTGTTCTCTCTCTTCCTAGAGGGTAAACAACAGAAAAAGAGTTCTGCCATCTTTATCATTTGGGCTCTTATGTTTTGCAGAGTACCTAGCACAAAGGGGAAAATTAATAGATCATTTTGAATAAATGAATGAGAATCTTTTGCCAGTGTCTGGCATGCTGAACTGTAAGTGTGCATTCATCTAGAAATTCCCATAGTCCTTTCTTTCTTTTCATTTTGTGTGTGTGTGTGTGTGTGTGTGTGTGTGTGTGTAGTATGTTTGTGTAACGTGATGTTTGGGAGTATGTGCACACATGTGTAGCTTGTGTCCACATACATGGAGGCCAGAGGAGATTATTGGATGTCCTCCTGTTTTTGTTCATCCACCCCTTTGCTTGAGACAGAGTCTCTCATTCAACACAGAGTTGCCATTTTTTGTTGTTGCTTTTTGGGGGAGAGGGTGTCAGCAAGGCCCAGAGATTCTCTGTCTCCATCCCTTACACCTGCAGACCTGTGTGCTGTTACTCAGTTGTTTATGTAGGTACTGGAGAACCAATCTTGGCCAGTCTCAGGTCCTTTCAAACCTTCACAGTAAGCTATAACCTCTTAACTGTTGCCTCAGCCCACCCCCCCTCACCCTTTGCTTGAATTTTTTTCTGCCTCATGTTTCACCAGATCAGAAGTACTTAGTGGTCTTTAGTTCTGGCACATTCCTAAGGATGAGAGCCCCCAAGTCAAATCCTCCACAATACACCGCCAAATCCATCGCACTTTCTATACAGTACTGTTTTATTTGTGATTTTATGTACGATTGACATCTGTCTTCCTCACCAAGCAGTAAGGTAAGCTCTTGAAGGCTGGCACTCTGCTCTGTGTATATAAACAGTGAAGGCGACAGGAGTGTGTTAGGCAGATAGCTAATGTAACAACCAAATTGACAACCTGGGATGAGGATATGGGTCAGTTGGTAGAGTGCTTGCCTGGGACAAATGAGGCCCCAAGTTTGATTCCCAGCACCACATACATGGAACACACCTGACTGTCACCCCAGCTCTCAGGAGGTGGAGGCAAGAGGATTAGAAATTCATAGGCAACATATTGAATTTGAGGCCAGCCTGGGATACATGAGCCCCTATCTCAAAAGCAAAACACAATCCCTACAAGATCAACTGTCATGGGAAAACCCTGGGGTGATGTGAACACATTTCTTCACCCGGATAGGGCACAGATAACAGACCAAAGAACAATTACATCCAAAACTGTCCAAAGCCAGTTTTGGTGAACCAGTGAATTCTTAGAGTTCCTTACAGAGTAGGGTAAGGAGCTGCTGCCAAGAGCAGTGGATGACTCAAAGGCAGTCACATCATAAGTCTCATCCCATCCTGGATGACACCTACCCTCACAATCTAAAGGTATCTCAGTCTTATCCCTAAGAAGTTGTTGACCCCTTTTTATAAATTTAAGACAGAGTCTTACAACCATTTCCCAAACTTGATGACTTCTTGAGACTCTGAAACTTCCTGACTCTCAGGAAGGAAGGTTTCAGTTTCTAATTAGTTTGACCTTGGGGAGTGGTTAAATGACCTTTAAATTTAGGTCTCCAAGACTTGACTTCCTGAATCAAAGCCTTCTTCCTCTTCAATTTGGGAGAATCTGCAATACAATATCATCACATTCTATTGGTTAGAAACAAGTTCTTCAAAGGGAGGGCCAGAAGGCCATGACCACCAGTGGTAATGATCACTGAGGGGGGTCCTACAAACTGCTTATCATAGACTACATACAACGAGGTTCATCTCTACCAGACAAAATGGCTCACACATGTAATACCAGCACTTGGGATACTGAGGCAGGAAGATTGTGAGTTCTGCTTTAGCTAGAGCTACATAGAAAGACCTTGTCTAAACTAATAAACAAAAAAGGAGTATTCATCTTTTGCTATTGAGACTAGCCTTAGATTAGAAGTTGTCAAACTCACTCACTCCTGGGATGAACCTCCAAACCAGGACATTTTATGGGAAGAAGGGATGTATTGAAGTTACAGATCCAGGGGAAGTTCCATAATGATGAAAGAAACTGCCCCTCTTTCACAAGTCCAGAGAGGGGGAAGAAGAAGTGAGGGAGAGAGATCACCAACACCACACACAGCAGCAGCAAACAGGAGGGGGTGGGGAAGAGATTTCCTTCCCCTTTATATAGCCTTAGGATTGGGTAGTGTAACCCTTTCCCAGACTTATTGACTTCCTGAGTCTCTGGAATTTACTTCCTGCACTGCCCTCCCAAGAAGGGGTATTTGTTTCTAGCTGCCCTGAACCTCCTTATATCCTGCCTTCCCCTACTGATAGGGATGCCTTCTTGTAAACAACCCCAGAGATCCACCCAAGATTACTAAACAGGTCAAGTTGACAACAAAACTTAACCATCACAGAAATATTACAAGATTACAAGTATTCTCAATGAGAAGAGTTGAAAATAACTCATGGACCTTCCATTATAATAAAATACTATGAATTTAGTATTTTTTATTTTATTTTTTTAGAATTTAGTATTTTATTTGAAAACTAGGCATTAGGTTGAGAATATATTCAGGAGAGGCACAGAGGGCTCAGCAGTTGAAGGTACATTCTTACAAAGCCTGATGGCCTGGGTTTGATTCCCCAGTACCCACATAAAGCCAGATGCACAAAGTGACAGGAGGACCTGGTGTACCCATCACTCTTTTTCTGTCTCTCTGTCTCAAATAAGTAAATAAAAATCAATTTATAAAAAAAGAAACTATGGAGCAGGAGAGATTTCTCAGTATTAAAGCCCTTACTAGCAAAGCCTAACAGCCTGGATTCAAGTCCCCAGTCCCCACGTAAAACCAGGAAAAAAAGTGTCACATACATCTGGAGTTTCTCTGCTGTGGCAGGAGGCCCTGGTATGCCCATTTCGCTCTCTTTTTCTCTCTCAAATAAATAGATAAGTAAACAAATATTTTTTAAATAAAGACAATATACTAGAGGCAGGCAAGCATAGGAATCGCTTGGCAACCTGGGACACTGCTTGCCTGGGTAAACACACTCCTTTCCTAGCAACGTACCTAGCAACCTGAGACCCCCACCTGCAGCAAGCTGCACACATACCTGCTTTAAACAATGGAATAAGTTACTCCCCTTCGCAGCTCTTTGGTATTGCCTCATTTCTATTTAAACATGTTCCAGGATATATCCAACATCTGGAGACAAGGCACAGATCCAGCCTATTCTGGTTTGGGCAAGACACCTGAGTCCTCTAAGTGAACTCATAGGGAGAATCTTATTGAGCACACGTATGGTGGACTCAAACCCATCATGATAAAGCACATGTGCAAAAGGCAATAGAGAAATGTTCATATATAACCCAATCTTGTCAGTCAAAACAGAGAACTCTCCAAACTATGCCCTCTAGAAGACAGATCCTTTATCTCCTACACCCCATTAAAAAAAAGACTTGTGCAGTTTCAGGATACTAAACATCAAGCTGAAACAGAGCTGGAAAGAGCTTTTCTGCTAGCTACCTGCCATAGAAATGGAAAGTTCTATGCAATCTGCTGGGGTGAAGAAATTCATGAACAGTCTTAACCAGCAGTGGATTGATCCTGCAAGCTCTACGATCAGCCACTCAGGCAAGATGCTCCCATGGGTGTAGTAATGGCACATAAGTTTTTGGAGTAACAACTGCTCTCTGATTGTATTTGAAGTCCACTCCATGGGAGAGAATTCATGCTTGGTACTGAAAACGGGGTCAAAAGCTTATGACTTGGAAGATGATAGGTCCCAGAGGAGAAGCTGCCTCTGTTCTTTCATTACATAGGTACATTGTGCCCATCAAATATCCCTCTAAAGGTTTGTGTTCATGCCAATAGGTTAGTGCTATTCTCACCTTTGACTAGAGAGGTTTCTTTTTAACAACTAGGAAGATGCAAGACCCGTCAAGGTGATGAGAACACATGACCTTTGAGTGCTCGTCACAGACATAACATCTTTCACTCCTGCTGGGGCTGAGATAACATGGGGGGGGGGAAGTGGCAGGAAGCATATTAGTGTTGTACTCACCACTCACCAGAGAAACTTCCTTTTCAAGATGGTTGTGGATACTGGGAAGACTCAAAACTCAGCAATCAATAGATGCGGAAAAGTGCTGAAAACAAGAGGCTCTTGAGAGTCAGTGTGCTTCATGAGACATCTTATCACACCCTCCTAAGCACAGGGACCCTCGTGGAAGAGGGGTCAGAAAGAATGTAATAGCCACAGAGTGGGCGGGCACACTCTGGGACAGTGTCCTCTGGACATGAAGGGACTGGTGCATTCATGACCTCATAGTACAAGTTGCTACCTCTATAAAACCTTCACAATACTGAACCCATTCACATATTGACAAGGAAGATGGAGAGGGAAAAAAGGGGGGAAAGAATGAAACATCAAAATAGAAGAGGGACAGCTTGGAAAGAGGAGGTGGTTCAATGGAGTGGAGGGAGGGAGGGAGACAAAAGGGTGATGGAGGGGATTTTGATCTCTTCAATATTATCATGTATTAAAATTCTCAGTTTTAGAAAAACTGAAAGAGGGTCAGGAGAGATTGCTCAGTGGTTAAAGGGGGGAAAGAATGAAACATCAAAATAGAAGTGTGACAGCCTGGGTTCAATTCCTCAGTTCCCTGGCACCCATGCAAAGCCAGATGCACAAAGTGGAGCATGTGTCTGCTGTTCATTTGCAGTGGCAAGAAGCCTGGCTTGCCATTCTCTCTCTTGCTCTCTCTCTCTCTCTCTCTCCCTCCCTCTCTCTGTGTGTGTATGTGTGAAATCCAGCTCAAGGAGCCCACTTCTCTCTCCCAGCATGTTTTTGTTTTCTGTTGTGTTTCTGCTTTGCTCAATAACAAAACTTTTTGCCCTTTCCTGTGTGACTTCTTCAGTGCTTTGAATAAAATGCCAAGTACCTGGAAATCCCCAGAGAAGGGCCACCAGTAACACTCTGGTCCAAATTATATATAAACATATAACCATGGACTTGTATGTGCATACATACAAAAATAAATTTCTTAGAGGGTTTATAAATGGATTTCAAAATTGGTAGCATTTTAGAGAGCAGCCTGAGCCCTTGACCACATAATAAACATCTTTTTTTTATCTCACTGGGCTCTTCCCATTTGCTCACATTCTCAGCCCAGCTAGGGTTGAAAATGGATTCAACATTACATGTTTTTGTGGTTTAACCAGGGGAAACAAAAAGCTACACTCATAAATTATATAGACTGACTTTTGCAATAAAGTAATTCTGTTTGGTTTCACAATGGATAGATTTCTTTTTGTTCCCCTGTTGGATTCTAGCTTGTTCTAAGATTCCACTTAACTCTGCCCTCTCTGTCCTCTGCTGAAGTTTGCACGTCCTTCATGTGATGGCCATGATTGTGACTGACTCCTGTATCTCCCAGCAGGCTACCTCAGTGTTCAGACAAGTTGGAGCCCAGCCCCATTTCCGTTATAATTTTGTCCTGTGAGTGTTTAACTGCATTTCCTATTACCAAGTTAGGGCCAAAGTTTATAATTTTATTTGATTCAAATACTTACCAAGTGCCTTCCATAGCATTGTTCTTTTTTTTTTCTTTTTAATTAACCGAGGAAGATGTTACAGTATCTGCCCCAAAGGAGAAAAGGAAGAAGGTACAAGTAAGATGGATTGCCCATTATATTTTGAACCTTGTATGAGGTATCTCTACTTTCATTCTGTCTACACACAATCTCAAGGACATAAATACTGAAATGCTTCACTTTACAGGCAGGAAAAACTGGAGTCCAGAGTCACTAAGCAACTTGTCCAAGGACATCCTACTAGTAAACGTAGAATGAGAAGTCTTCTCCAAACCCCAAAACCATCTCTTAACACCATTTTGTATTTCAATTTTGAAATAAAAAAAAAGATTCTTCCCGTGAAAAGCAAAACGGCCTCCTTAGACCGAGGCACCATGCATACTTAAGGACTATACTTGCCCTAGAGGTGCATAAACCAAGGACTTTTCTTGGTCCTACTGAAACTTGAGGATGGATAACTTTGGGGGGTTTCTTTCCTTATAGGATATTCAATGTATCCCTGACCTATTCACTCCAGATGCTAATAACACCCCATGTCCAGCTGTGACAGCCAAAAATATTCCCAGACTCTATTCTCTGGAGAGAGAAGATGGAGTTGGGAGAATATTAAGTTATCCTCAGCTGAGAAACAAAGATTAAAAGAAGAAAATATGATGTGTCTGTGAAAGTAAACATGAGCTTATCCAACACTCCAGATCCAGAGGTTGGAGAGTTGGCTCAGAAGACAAAAGCACTTGCTTGCAAAGACTGATGAACCAGATTGAATTTTCCAGTTCCATGTAAACTCAGAATGTCTATCATTATCGTCCATAATTGGATTGAGAACTGTAGGAGTTACCTTCATGTTTCTGGGACAAAACATACAACCAGAAGCAATTTATGGAAGGGAAGGGCTTTATTTCAGTTTATAATTCCAAAGGGAGGTTCCATCATGGCAGGGAAAGCATGGCAAGGTCAAATAACAAGGTGTCACTTCTTGTTACATCAGCTGGGAGGAAGCAGCAAGAGTGAGCGCTCTGGCAATGGGAGGCTTAGGTTATGACACCCTCAAGTGGCATACCTCCTCCAGTAACATTTCACCTCCCAAAGGCTCCACAACCTTTCCAAATACTAGCTAAACACCAAGGATTCAAAACACATGAGCCTATGGGGTATGTGCCATTCAAACCACCATAACAACTGTTACTGTTTGAATAGAAAACGCTCCCCACAGTCTCATGCTTGAACACTTAACCCAGTGACTCTGGGAGTTTTTTGTGACTTTGAGAAAATCACACCAGTTCTCTGAACTTGAGTTTCCCCATCTCAAATGGAAACCATGGTGACAACTGTACAGGATGGTTGGTATTCGTAACATCAACAAGATAACATGGGGGAAATGTTGCACTGAGTTCTCAATAAATGAGTCACCTGGCAGCCATTCCTTTCCTTTCCACTTGTTTCTAGGACCATATAATAGGTTCTTGATTGCCACCTGGTCATAGCATACTTACACATGGAATAAGCATAACACAGGAGCTGGTGACCCTTGGCACCGGCTCTATCCAATGTGTAGACCAG
>PVHP010000549.1:102753-140393 GCA_004024765.1 Zapus hudsonius
GCCAGTATTTGGCACACCTTCCTGCCGCTGTTTGCAGTGCTGTGGCAGAGGTGATGTCCAGCCCTCTGCTCATGCCATCGTTTTCCCTGCCAGAATGGAGTCTCCCCTCGAGTCCGTAAGCCAAATAAACCCATTCCTCTACAAGCCACTTTTGTTTGGGTTCTTTTTGCGCAGCAACAAGAAAGCTGACTGCAACAGTCACCCAAGCTCATCATGAGCCTGTTCCATAGTCCATAACGGGATAACTTTAAAGAGGTGAATTCCAATGGGAAAATGAATGAATGATCATTCCAAGGAGAGGAAGAAAAGTGACTTTATTCAGAGTGTTCTGTGGCATAACAGATGGCCATCATCATTGTGTTTGGGAGAGATTCAAGAGTAGACAGAAGATGGGAACGATTCATGGTAGGAAAAGGCAAGACCTTCAGGGACACTTGACTGGAGGGAGCTGGCCTCCAGATAGGTGTGCCCTGATTGGAGAAAGTTTGACTCAGGCTCATGAAATGTGGGGTTTTCATGATGATTGGTTAGAGGAACATACTTGATGTTAGTTGTTCCCAGTTTGGAAGCAAGAACAGAAATTATGAAAATTGTTAGTAATGGTCAATGGTTTTAAGAGTCATTGCTACAGAAGTTGTTTGCACTTCCTGGATAGTCTGCTCTAGGCGTTAGCTTTGGTCCTCCTCAGCTTCTGTCTGTCTGTCACTGCAGGTTGGGGGTCGAAGCTATGGTTACATAGGACATTGCCATCATCCATTTGTATATTCAGTATTGTATCAGGAGGTGTGTGGAGTGCTGGGAAATGGCTGAACTACATGCCACAAAGGCATGAGGACCAGAGTTCAAATTCCCAGGATCCATGTAAAAGCCAGGTACATAATTATATGCATGGAATCCCAGGGAAGAGACAGAATGATGCCTATGGCCTCCTGGCCAGCTAGTCTGGTCAAATCACTGAGATCCAAGTTTAGTTAGAAATCCAGCTTCAAAAATAAATAAATAAAAATAAATAAATAAATAAATAAATAGGGCTGGGTGTGGTGGTGCACACCTTTCATCTCAGCACCCTGAAGGGCAGAGAGGTAGGAGGATTGTCATGAGTTCGAGGCCACCCTGAGATTACATTGTGAATTCCAGGACAGCATGAGCTAGAGCGAGACCCTACCTCCAAAATAAATAAATAAATAAATGACTAAGGAAGATACCAAATGACAACTTCTGAAAGCCCTACTTTTGAACTTATCACTACTGCTATTTTTATTCCTTTCATCCATTTACTTCCACCTTGGTATTTCTGAGTCTTTAGTAGAGTTTTTTTTTAAGCCATTCTAACCTGGGACCAGCCATATTAAGGATCAATTTTTTAAAAGTCCTCTTTTTCTTTATTGTTGTGTTGCTGTTCTTAGTTAAAAGGAATAATTGTGCCCGTCCATCTTTCCCTAGACCATCACTGTGCAAGTACAATCATGAACATTCCCTGGCACTTTGCATACATAATTTATACGGCCACCCCCATAACCCGGCAAGGAATAGCCCTATCTATAAATTAGGGAACTAAAGCTTAGGGAGGTTAAAAAAGCTAGAAAGCAGGGTGCTTTGCACTGAAAAATGTTAATTGCGGGAAGAATGTAAGAGTTGGAAAATGAGGAGTGCTCATGGCTTCTAGTCATGAACTCACAGCAGCTGTGGTTTCCAACACAAGATTGATTTGATGTTCTTCCTTCCTTCCTTCCTTTTTCTTTCCTTTCTTCCTTTCTTCTCTTTGTTCCTTTGAGAAAGGTTTCACTCTAGCCCAGACTGATCTGGAACTTACTCTGCAGCCCTACTGGTCTTAAACTCATGATAATTCTCCTATCTCAGCTTCCTCAGTGCTGGGATTAAAGGCATGAGCTATAACCCCTGGCCTACTGTACAAGATTTGGCTGATCAACATTCCACTGTGGATAAAGTAGGGGCTCATGAGGATCCCACAACCCCCAGGGGCTATTGGCTGTTAATAGGTTGCCAGGGGAGGAGCAACAGATTCCTTAGTAGTGTAGAAACTGGTAAGATTCCCATGTGCCACACAGCAGTCCTAATTAAATTCAGTAAGTTACCATAAATAAATAAATAAATAAATAAATAAATAAATAAATAAATAAATAAATAAATAAATAAATAAATAAAGACATGAGAGTAAAGGGTGTTGCAGTTACCATCTTGTTGCTGGAACAAACATTCAACCAGAAGCAGCTTATGGGAGGAACAGGTTTATTTCAGGCTTACAGATTGTCAGGAAAGCTGCATTATGGCAGAAGAAGCTGGCTCACTCCCACAGATCCTTAGCAGAGAGAGAGAAAAACCAACAGCCTGCAAGCATGCACAGCCAGAGCTCAATCTGGCTTTCTACACACCTTAGAGCTGGACTCAAGACCTGCCTCCCAGTGACACACCTCCTCCAGCAGGATCCTGCCCATTGGAGACTTAAGTAGGAAGCTTAAACTTAGCCAAAAAAAAAAAAAAATCCATGAGGCTATGGGGGACATTCAAACCACCACAGAGGGTGACTGGTTGGGAAGAAGAAAGGGTTCAGAGAGTCAGTGGAAATAAGAAAGGGTGATGGAAAAGTGAATATGATCAAAATACAATATTTACATGTGTGAAATTGTCAAAAAGTAAATAATAAAATATCTTTTTCAAAAACTGTTAATTGCATGAAGAGAAAGCAGGGTAAAGAATTGAGCCCAGGTGTTTCAACTCTAGAACTCAATTTCACACCACCAGGCCACACTGCACTGCTTGGCGAAAATCCCTTGTGAGAGACACATCTTGTCACATTCTGAGTATCTGGTTGTTGTTTTTATTAAAGCAGCTCTTTCTTTACAGCCATGGAAGTCTTTCTTTACAGTTCCCCGGGTCTGTCTTCATCAGTGTTGAGCAATGATAGCCATCCCCTTCTCAGTGACAAGTCCTTCATGGTTATCCAAGCTTTGGTGACAATAATCCAGGTGTTCTCTGAATTGCATTGTTCCATCTCCTTCCTTGTCTGCTTCCGCACTGTGTGATCTGATGGAGTTCCTAAACCAGCTCATCTTTCTCAAAAGCACTATCAGATGCACTGTTAATCAACAGAAAACACAGCTGACATTTACAGACATTTGAAAAGACTTTAGGACTCAAGGTGAAATGGGAAATCAAAGGCTGCCACACTCTGTGTCCAGGTTAGGGAAGACACACCTGTGTGTGATCCCTCCCTTCCTCTCCTTTGGACTGACTCTATTTCTGATCTGGCCAACTAGCACCTGCATATTACCAGGCAAATAAAACTTTGAGGGGAGTAGAGCTCACCAATTAAGGGCTCCAGGTGAAGATGAAGGCTATAAAACGCTTCATTTCAGCGGGAGTGCCTTTATGGAAATGCCAGCGTTTGATCACCAGTTGCATGCAAATGAGACCATCACCTGGCTATGCTGCATTGGTGCAGAAGGTGGTGATGGGTCCTCCGTGTGGGGACACTTTAAGGAAGAGAGATCTTTGAAGTCCTCCCCTCCAAGCCAAAAGGCTGTGATCCCAACAGGGTAAACCTCGCCCATCTCCAAGTCTGCAAACCATTCATTATAAACGCCGAACTGCCACGCCGCTCCCCTAATGAGGGCGTACATCTTTTGGCAGCCTCGGGACAGTAGTAACTTATTTCATGACACATTCCGGGAGTTTTATGTGCCTATTCTATAAAGAAAGAACTGCACCGTTTCCATGGCAATGCGGGGTCTTTCGGGCAGCCCCGTTGTGACAGGCGAGCCCTGCATTCTGCTGGGAATTCTTCTCTCTCTCTCTTTTTTTGTTTTCCTGGAAACTCTTAAATTATCCCCAAGCACCTTCATCTGCCCCCTTTCTGGAGAAGAGCAAATGGCACATTCCCCAGGTTTGCCAGCCTAGGAGCTGGCTGACAGTCCATAGAATCATTCAGAGCATCCATTAAAAAAAAACAAAATGTGGAGACTCTGAAGAAGATGAGGCTTATGTTTCCTCCTGGATTAGAACCTTTGTATGGAGTGCCACATTAAAGCAGCTGGTGCTACCTGGTCATCATGTCCATGAGCGGCTTTATGGAGCAATGGTAGAAGTGCATCAAGCTTCAGAAGAGCCAGCTCCTAGTCTGGTTCTGACAGCAGCTTTGAGCAAACAGGGAAGACTTCCCAGCCTTGCTCTGGAAAGCCACCATGACTTCAGGGTTGAAAAGATATGCATACATCACTGGGTTGTTAAAACGGTTAGAAGAGAGGCTGTCCATAAAGCACAGTACCACCCCATAAATGACAGCTACTCTGAGCCCATCCCCTTGACCAAAGGAGTCCGACCTCCTCCAACCATGACTCAGTAATTAACTTTCCAGCTTCTATCTCCAACCTTCATCAAAGGATCTGCATGTAGATACAGGCCCAGATATGAGCTGATATGGTGGAGATCCAACTGCTGTCTGTGGCCAGAGAGACAGACATCTTGCTACACACACCTCATCCCCATCATCCCTATGCTAGTGACCCCACCTCAATCCTAGGCCACCACAAAATCTATCCAAGGTTCTGCTGTTCCCTGTATGGTGACCCTGCAGTAACATTGTGTGCCAGAATGTTCTATGGGGTAAACCTGATCATGTCATTCTCCAGCTAAAGTTTTCTCCTGATTTCCCCCATTAACTTCTGGAAGAATCCAAATATCTTATCCTACCTCACAGTGCATCTGACTACCACTCAACCTTACTTCTCCATGTCCCTCTCTCCCTCTCCCTCTGCCTCACTCACTCTCTCTTTCTTCTTCTCCAGAGTCCAAAGGCTTTACCCAACCTCCTCTGGCCCCTGCCTACTTGTCAGCTTCATCTCTTCCTCCTCTTTTCCCTCTGGGAGGAAAGCAGAAAGACTTGAAGTACACGAGACAGACTGCTACAAATGTGAACAAGGGGGTTCTGGGGAAATGGTTCAGTGCTTGAAAGAGCTTGCTTTTAAACAAGGGGTTCTGGCCAAGATGGCCTCCACTGGATGTCCAGCTAAAATGAATCAGCAGAGCACGTCTCTGGTGTCTGGGCACCTTTGTTAAGACTGGCATAAAATATCTGTTTAGCTCTGGTGTGAGAGAGCAGAGTGAAGAGTGGGCTTTCCTTGAACTAAGTATGTGATGGTGGTCCTCTTGCTAAATCGAATATGCCACACTTCAAAGGAACTAAACCCTGCCATGCTCCCTGTGGTCGAGGAGCTCAGACTCTCAAACCCTCATGACTGGCATTACCAGTTGAACCCTATACCTTCTCCCTTTCTCTCCTTCTCTTTCCCCTTCCCCACACTCCTCCAACTCCTTCCTGGAAGCTCTCTGCCGCCCTTGATCTTGGACACTTTGCTCCATTCTCTGCAATGTGTATACTGGAGCCATCTGGAAGCTCCTGCAGATGTCAGAACCAGACCAACCTCCACAGTCGGACTGCATCAGTCTGGGAAATCACCCGATGAAGATAATTAGTGACCAGGAATAAACTCTGAACCCATCTCCAGGCTGTAAATGCCTGCTTGTGGATGGGTACTTTCTGTGGAGCTGGGCTTCAGATGCACTTGTTAGGGGTCCTTCATCCTTCCCTGGTCATGGCCCCAAACCACCATTAATCTAGGGCTATGCTCTTTTCTTTGTCTATTCCTTTTATTGCCTAGCCCACTCTCACTCTCTTCTTCTCTTCAAGGCCAGATTCTTCCAGGTTTTCTGCATATCCTTTCATTTATGTTCAATCCTGTACATTTATGGGTCAGTGCACAAAATTTTAATTACATGGAAAGCAAGAATGCTTCGTGTTTCATTCTTGTCTAGTTTTGGCACCCATATCTGTATGTTTAAGAGCATTCTCTGTTGCTACACATCTGACCGTTGTCCCAACACATCACAGAAGTCCACCATGGGCATCATCTCCCATGACTGACCACACCCACTCGACTTCTGACCCCCCACCTCCATAGTGTCAGAAACTATCTTCATATATGGTCCTCTGGTAGCCCAGGTAAGAATTTTTTTCAGGATTCATACCAAGAAATGCAACTACCAAGAAATGGAGCATAAATACTTTTATTTTGACCAACCAAGTATTATTATTGATTTTTTTCCAAAATAACTACACCTGTGTACACTTATAAACAATTTGCATTTGATTCTGATAATATTTAGAAACTCAAATTTAGGAATCTAATGAGATATATGGAAACTAAACCCTGCCACAATAAACATTTAAATAATATTTCTGGGCTGGGGAGATTGTTCAGGGGTTAAAGGCACTGGCTTTTAAAGCCCGTCAGCTCAGTATTAATTCCCCAGTTGCCACATCAAGCCAGATGCACAAAGTAGCAAATGTATCTGGAGTTCCTTTACAGCTGTAAAAGGCACTGGTGCACCCATGCGCTCTCTCTCTCTCTCTCTCTCTCTCTCTCTCTCTCTCTCTCTCTCTCTCTCTCTCTCTCTCTCTCTCTCCTTGAAAATAAGTATGTAAAAGCATATTAATAGTTCTTAGATCCAAGTGTGGGAGCTAATTCCTATAAATCCAGCACTGGGAAGATTGAGGAAAAAGTTCCAGTCCATCTAGGGCCAGAGAGTGAGACCTTGTCTCAAAAAAATAATATTTCTTTTAAAATTATACTAATCAATGTATGTCTATTACTTTAATTTTATAAAAAATATTTTATGAGATATCACTATTTTATTGAGATAAAATGTGTAGAACATGCAATTAAGCTATGAATACATAATTAGTGAATATTTAGGGCATACTCAAAGTTGTGCAATCAGGGGCTGGAGAGATGACTCAGCGGTTAAGGCACTTGCCTCCAGTGCCTAAGGCCCTGGGTTCAATTCCCCAGGACCCACAAGGTGGTGGCCCTGGTGCGCATTCTCTCTCTCTCTCTCTCTCTCTCTCTCTTTCTCTTTCTGCTTGAAAATGAATAAATAAAATATTTTTTAAAAGTTGTGCAATCGACATCTTTCTCTAGTTTTAAAACTTTTTTCATCACTCCTGATGAACAACTTGTTTGATTCAAGTAATTGCTCCCTTTTTCCCATTTCTGCATCCCCTGACAAGCACTTATTGGCTTTCTGTCCCTGTGTTTTTGCTAATACTGTGAATTTCATATACAAGGAATTGTACAACCTATGACCAGTTGGACCTGACTTCTTGGACTCTTTAACGTAGAATCATAATTTCAAAGTTGCAGCATGTATCCCAGGCATGTGACAGGGCAAATAAACCTCATTAATAATAATAAAATAAGCCTCATAGCTGAAAAGGATTCAATTGTATGGATGTACCACAGTTTGTTAGTCCAGTAATGTGTTGGTGGATTGTTATTTTAGTCTTTTTGCTATTGTGAGCAACACTTTTATAAAACTTTATTTACAAGTTTCCATATGGACATATATTTTCAAATCTTTTGAGCAACCACTCAAAAGATTATATATACCTACATAGGAGTATAGTTTAGAGGTATAGATTATATACCTAGATTATATCTAGGGGTACAGTTTAGTTTAGGGGTATAGACTATATATATATCTATATTATATCTAGGGGTATAGTTTAGGGGTATAAATTATATATATATATATATATATATATATATATATATATATATATATATATATACCTAGATTATATCTAAGGGTATAGTTTAGTTTAGGGGTATAGACTATATATACCTATATTATATCTAGGAGTATATCTTAGGGGTATAGATTATATATACCTAGATTAAATCTAGGGGTATAGTTTAGGGGTATAGATAATGTATATATATATATATATATATATATATATATATATATATATATATATACCTAGATTATATCTAAGGGTATAGTTAAGTTTAGGGTATAGACTATATATACCTATATTATATCTAGGAGTATAGCTTAGGGGTATAGATTATATATACCTAGATTATATCTTCTGTTATAGTGGCTGATAATTCTATCTTTAACTTTCTCAGCAAACATCAAACTGTTTTTTCCTCAATGACTGTACCATTTTATGGTCCCACCAGCAATGTATGAGAACTTCTATTTCCCCACAGTTATGCCACACGTGTTATCGTCCAGGCTGATCTATCATTATTACTATCACTAGTGTTGCTATCACAAGAGGGTGCAGCAGTATCTCGCTGTAGTTTTGATTTTCATTTGCTGAATAACCAATGACAGAGCATCTTCACTTGAATTTTTAAGAATGTTTCATTTATATATTTATTTCCCATGAGAAAGGAAGAGAGATGCTGAGAGAGGGGGGAGAGAATGGGCATACCAGGGCCTCCGGATACTACAAACTCCAGATGAAAGTGCCACTTTATGCACCTGGCTTTACATGGGTACTAGGGAATAAATCCCAGGTCGTTAGCCTTTGCAGGCAAGCACCTTAACTGCTGAGGCATCTCTCCAGCCCCCTCACTTGATTTTTGTATGTTCTTTGGAGGAATACCTTTTTAAGAAATTAAGTTTAAATTGTGATCAGAACCTAGGTAAGCAGATGGCAGAGCCAATGACTAGAAACCACCCCCACTTCTGTGTTAATTCTGGAGGAAGAAGGGCAGATGGGTAATTACTAACCACCTCTCTACCAAGATTCCACAGACTATAGTGTAGAATCCCATACTGGACCATGAGATCAGGCATGTGGTTTCTCAGTCAGTATTGACAGGAACATGTGAATAAGTTACAATCGTGCTGAGCTCCCACCACAAAATATTCCACTTTCTCATGAGATGAGCACAAGTCTCATCAGCTTTAATGCCGTACTCTGCACACCCTAGATACTCCCTCCCAAACACACAGGCCATCTGTGTTGAACGGGAAGGCTGGCTAGCTTGTCTGGGATGCTACTGCAGCTGGATCAATTCTTTTCCTTCAGTTCAGCTAGTGCTACTGGGTCACCTCTGATAGGCAGGGATAAATCATTCCTCCCCACTTAAGTGAGTGGCATCTCCTCAGCTGTTCCTCAGTGACCTTTGGGACTTCCATGGTGGTTAAGACCCCTCTGAAGGCAGTGGGTGTTTCTTACCTCCAACCACTTCAAAGACAGGCAGACTCAGTGGGCATTAGCTAAAGGTGAAATCAACAATGGCAGATCAATTCTATCTTTGCTCTAGGTAGAAAGAAGCTGTGTGTACCATCCACCTCAAAGCTGAGTCTCCCTGAGGCTGACCCTCCCTCACTGAATGAGTCTAGAATTTGTTCCTTTAAAATTCAGTCCAGATGGTACACACCTATAATCCAAGCTACCTGGGAGGCTAAGGTAGGAGGATCACAAGTTCAAGGCCTGTGTGGGCAACTTAGTGAGGCCCTGTCTCAAAAAAAAATGTTTTAATGTCTAAAAAGGCTTAAGGGTATATCTCAGTGGGCAGCGTTTGCCTAACGTCCTAACATGTCTGAAGTCTTAGGTTCAATCCTTGGTATGAGAGAGGAGGAGGGGAGAAGAGGAGATATAAATTCAGGGAGAAATAAATTCCAGCTCAGTCTGGGCTATATAGTGAGTTTCAGCTTATCCTGTGTTGTATAAAGGAAGGGGGAGGGAAAAGAGGAGGAAAAGGAAAAGGTAAGAAAAATGAGAGAAAGAAGAAGTAAGAAGAAAGATAAGGAAAAAGAAGAAAAGGAGAAAATGGAATAACGGGGAGCAAGTAATAGTCACCCCTCATGGATTCAGCCTTAGAAACAGCATAAGCACACGGTTACCCACTTAACTGCAATAGTATCCCATATGTGATTACTATTGTCTATTTTACCAAGGTCACATGTCAGGCAAGAACTGACTCTAAGATCTAACTCCATCCGATTTTCCTTCCTAGGCCCCTTATCACCTCAAAGACTCTCAACAATTAAGACTCTCCCCAGGCCTTTTCAGAAGTTTCTTCCTCTATGTCTGCATGGAAGAATGGGAAAGGTCGTGTCATTGAGGACATGGAGTTTAAGTTCTTCCTAATTAAAATTTCTTAACTCTTTGGTAACAGTCTCCACACCTGCAGAATAGAGTCATTGTGAAGATCAAATGAGTTGAGGGAAATGAATGTAGTTTGAAAATTAAGCCTATCATTGTGGAAAGTTTCTTTTAGGAAACATTCACATTTTAAGGGAACGATACAACCTTAATTTCCAAAGGCATGGATAGGTAGTCAAATTTTATATATCCACAAGTTTCATTAGCTAAAGTTCATAAAGTATGGCCTTAAACTACATCTCAACAAAGAAGTTTGATAATAAATGGCTGGACTGTCATATGACGTAGATGTGATATGTCCCTCATAGTCCCATGTGTTTGAAATTAAGGTTAAATTGTGATCAGAACCTAGGTAAGCAGATGGCAGAGCCAATGATTAGAAACCACCCCCACTTCTGTGTTAATTCTGGAGGAAGAGGGGCAGATGGGTAATTACTAACCAGCTCTCTACCAAGATTCTACAGACTATAGTGTAGAATCCCATACTGGACCATCCTCAATCCCCAGCTGGTAGCAATTTAGGAGGTAGAACCTTGCTGGAGGAGGTATGTCACTTGGGGCAAGCCTGGGGGTGACATAGCCCAAACCCTCCTTGTCAGGACTAGCTCCCTCTTGCTGCTATCTCCCAGCTGCTGTGGAAAAATAGGATGCCCAGCCTCTGCTCTGCCACACCGTGGTGAAACCTCCCCTTGAGGCTGTAAGCTAAAAGGAACCCTTTACTCCCACCAACTACTTCTGTTTGGGTGTTTTGTCCCAACAATGAGAAGGTAACTGTAACCTATGATAAGGTTGGCAGGGACCTGATCATTTAATAAAATAAATTTTGTATATAACATTAACGGTGTCTTACTTGAGGTACTTCAAGGAAAAAAAAAGACTGAACTCTAAGTATTCTGCCAGGATGTATTATCAATGGAAAGGAGTCTCTAATTCTCATAGGATTTGGTAATTTTGAAAGTTGGAGCTCTGCATCGTGGCCCATGCCTGGAATCTTAGCACTTAGCAGACTAAGGCAAGAGGCTTGCCACAAACTCCAGGTCAGCCTGGGCTACATGGTGAGTTTCAGCTCATCCTGGGTTGCATGAAGGAGGAGGGGAGGAGAAAGGGATGGAGAAGGAAAAGAGAAAGGGGAAGAAGAAGGAAAGGGGAAGAAATGGAGAAGAGAAATAAAAAGAGGAGAAAGAAGAAAAGGATGAGAAGAAGAAAGATGATAAGGAAGAAGAGGAGGAGAAAGGGGAATCTCAGGGTGTTAACTATATTGTAAATGTCATTTTTAATAACAAACCATGATAGATTCCCCTCTTCTAATAAAATGATTGACCATTGTTGCCTAAAACACTACTCCAAATCAAGTCTGGCATTAACCTTTTTATGGAAACATGTACCGCGCCTCATCCAATCAACAATCCTAATGAATAGATCCCAGTATTTATCCTTATATTATCCAGAAGGGAACAGAAAGATTTGTTGTTTTTCTGTGCTACTTAACTGGTCTGTAGCAGGGATGGATTCAAACCACTCAGGTCCAAATATAGATTTCTGTGGCTTCCTCTTACCTACCCATGCTTCTTGCTTTAGAATATAAATTGAATAGATTTGAAGTTAAATGATCCTCAGTTCTGCCCTCCCCTAGCATTGTGAACTCTCTTGAGTTTTCTCATCCATAAAATATCATTAATTCTTTTTTGAGAAATTGTGGTTAGTATTAAAGAATACGCTGAGTTCCTACATGAGGACTTTTGTCCCCTGTTAGGCAATGCATGCTTAGTGGTTAAGAGCTAGACCCCAAGGTCAATGTTTGAGCTTGAAAAGCTGGATCCACTAGATACAGAATATCCTGCACTTCAGATCTCTTTTAAGAATGAAGCCATCCTATGAGAGGGATTATGGAATAGAGTCACTGCAGTAATCAGCTGTGACCACAGGACCTGGAACATAAGATGAGCTTATATAATACTGATCATTATTTGCGTTGTTACTGGAATCCCCAACACCTGGCTTGTCATTCTTAAATGAAGGCTAGTTTCACCCAGGATTAAGTTGTGCCCAGATACCATTTTCCAGATGCTTCTCTTGCATTACCTTCTCCTTGATGCTTGGGCCCCCACAGCTCTTTCCCCCAGGACAGCATCTCCAGGAAGTATCCCATAAAGAAGGTGCTGTTGTGATGGATGGGTCTGTTTGAATCACAAAGCTTTGACAAACTCTAATCTCATCCATCACAGGACCATCAGGACTGGCACTTTGATAATATATTGTATGAGCACATCATCAAACTGCTGTCACCCTGTGACAGTTTCATCAACAGATAGGACTGTCATGAAAGGGAAGGAGAAGAGAACATAAGTGAAGAGAAATCTTGATGGTTAGGAGGTCTTAATGGTGAGATACAAGGTGTCCAGCTCTTCCCAGGTAATAGATGCAAAGAGGGGCACGTGAGCAAGGACAGACAGCAGAGTGAGTGGATTGTTAGCCTGGGTCCCTGAAGCCCTGTTGTCTAGTTACAGCTCATCTCATAGCTCCTACTGGGCCCTGCTGCTGTCCTTCCCTCATGGATGAACTGAAGGTGTTAGTCTTTATCAGTATATCACAAGGTGTCCTATAGAAACTCCTCCTGTGAAATACTATACAAGTTCTAAGAATAGCATCTTTATATTGGTTCATTTAAACTGAAGCATACTTTTAGTGTTGTCTCTGCAACAGACATAGAGTAAGCCTTTCTCATATTTACCTGATCACACAATGCTTATTTTTCTGCAAGACGTGTTTACTCCTTCTTGGCTATAGCTATCTCTGAGTTCAAAGATCCCCAAGATTGATTCCACTTCAAGTTATGTGTTGACATGAGCACAGGCTTTGGGACTGGCAAATGGTGATTCAAAACCTGGACCAATGGGGATGAACCTGGTAAGTTTAAGAAGACTGTTCAGTGGTTGAATACCACTGTATGTTTACATATGGCACAAAGGAGATTATCTCCAACTCGGGCTGGCTGGCCTACTACCTGGTCTGAATGTAACTTATATTTACTGAATATTATGTTATCATTGAGAGCAAGAGATCAATATTTGATGAATACTTGTGAAATGTGAGCTGGGCTCCTTTTTGTATCAGTGATTTCATTTCATCTGTGAACTCAGCACCTGATGTCAATGTTGCTGTCAGCTTCCTAGTTGCTGCACAAAAAGAACCCAAACAAAAGTGGCTTGTGGAGGAATGGGTTTATTAGGCTTACGTACTCGAGGGGAGACTTCATCCTGGCAGGGAAGATGATGGCATGAGCAGAGAGGTGGACATCACCTCCACCACAGCACTGGAAACAGCAGCAGGAAGGTGTGCCAAATACTGGCAAGGGGAAGCTGGATTATATCCCCATAAGCCCACCTCCAACAACACAGCTCTAGCGAGGTTCTAATTCCCAAACTGCCATCAGCTGAGGATCAGTTGTCCAGAACACATTCATTTGTTTGTGGGGGACACCTGGATCAAACCATGACAGTCAGCATCACTGAATTCACTCCCAATAAACAAACAACTGAGGCTGAGAGACCAAATATCTCACACAAGACTAAGTACATGGTGTGTCTGATTGAAAGGCCAGCTCCTGGGTTAACCACCATATTATTACCTTTAACATAAGAGACACAACTACTATTTTCAGGACCAATCTCAATACTTACCTTTGAGGTACCGAGTCCTCAACTTCGTGGACATACTCAAAAACTGTGATTTTCTTGAAAGTTTTACTCTGCAAATACAAGGGAGCCATATGTCACCATGCTGCTATGTCATTAATACAATGTTTTAGGATGTCATTTTCAGCAACATGCCATTATTTTCATGTCTGGCATTGAATAGTCACCCGACTTTAAGAAGAGGATACAGTATAATAGTTGGAAAAATCTTTCTTACAATGATCATATCTCCCCTCCTTTTAGACCTACATCTAATCTTGGCTGCCCTTATATGGAACAGGATGCCATTTCCCCACCATCAATGGTAGCCAGAAAAAAATAAGTGAGGGGCTGAGGATTTGGCTCAGTGGGTAAGAGCACCTGCTACACAAGCAAGAATGCCTGAGAGGGCCTGAGTTCAATCCCCACTACTCACCCAGAAAGTGGGTGTAGCCACACATGCCTGTAACCCTAATTCTACATGGGTCGGTGACAAAAGGATCCTTGAGGCTCTTTGGTTATCCAGTCTGAGTGAAAATGGCAGCTCCAGGTTCAGAGACAGACTCCATCTCAAGGAAGCAATGTCAAACTGCAAAAGAGGAGACCAGACATTCTCCTCTGGCACAATATACGTACACGTGCACATGTGCACACAGGGCATCTGCACAAACAAAACATGTGCATACTTTATGCATATACACATGATGCAAAATGCAAGCATGTATGCAAAAAGCAAAATAAATGAATTAGACCTCCTGACTATGATTACAACCTCATAAAAGACAGGAGATGCAGAAAAAAGCCCATGACCTGCGGAAATATCATGGACCTTGGAGTTATGATACCTGGCTCATTGACAATTCTGTAGTTGAGGGCAAAACACTTCGTGCTTCTCAGAAGTATTGCTGTCATAATACTTAAAGAGGAAACATCTTAGCTGGATATGTCTGAGGCTTCCTTCACTTCTGCACTTTGTGACTCATAGACCATCCAACTACACACTCCCCTCACTCGCAAGGCTCCAGACTAGAATAAAGGACACCGAAACACTCAGGAATGATTTCATCCACTCACAGCCACTGTCATACACAAAGTAAAAATGCTAACACGACAGATTTGGATATTCACCCTGGTAATGGTGGAATTTAATTTCAGCAGAGAGCTTCCATATCACATAATGGTGTATCATTGCACTACGTTTTACTTCCCCTAGCAAATAAAGTACATAGGAAAAAAAATTGAAAAGAACATACATCGGTTTATTGTCTTGTGAAATTGCTGGGTTTCAAGCCAATAGAATGCCTTAATGCTCAAGTTCTCCAGGGTGATACAAAGTGCACAGCATCTCTGTTTGTGAAGCTAAATTTAATAAACAGAGCACTCCCTTGGCAGGACCTGGGATTTTTCTAATATCTTGATGGTATCAAGGGAGAGGGCCTTGAGACATGAAAAAACGGCATAAGACCTTAAACCAGGCCTTACTAGAAACAACTGCCCCTTCATTGAGGCATCTGCTTTTCACCTGTTGAGGTGCTGAATTGGACTTAAGTTTAATTGTATGTGCACTGTACTGTTCACAAGCCATGGGGTGCTGTCCACAATTCGGTGCTGAAACAGAGGTCTTTGTATCCAGGATTGCACAGCAAGGTCTTAGCACACACTGTCTATTCGCGGGTATAAAGACATCCCTATTTGAAACTCTATGGGGCATTTTCAAGACACACTGGCGGTATTGCTACTGTGGCATTTTATCATATGCAAGTGGCATCATCTCATCATCTCCGCTATCATCTTTGAATACACCTATAATGCTCCAGACAGGGGCAGGTGTTTTGCAAGATAGACAGTTTAATATATACATTAGTCCTATAGAGATATCTCTATATAAACATTCTATGTCCTAGGTGATGCCTCCTCAAAGCAGTTTGGGCTGGGGTGTTTTGTGAAGAATAATTTATTGTGTTCTTTCAAGAGGAGAAGGAGCAAATCCGGAGACACAACCCTACACAAAATCACTTGTCTGGCATGCATGAAGAACTGGGTTCTGTAACTGACAGCAAAACAATAAGCAAATACATACATACTGACAGACAGACTGACAGACAGACAAAGATAGTTAATTCCAGGGAGGAAAACTAGGAACACAAATTGCACCATGAAGTTGGATCCAACATAAGACCAGAGATGGACCTTTGAGTATCCCTGTGTGAGTCAGCCATTGATTGTTGACTACCATGGAAAGGGGCATCTTTCTGTTGAGGTGGCTTCTATCAGGCCCATGAGGGCTCCACATAGGGACATGGGGCACTGTTTACAGCCGCAAGCACTGAGGTCAGACGCACCAGCATGGTGAAGAGACTATAAACAGAACCCGAAAATTTCTACTATATTGTTGAAGCTTTACCCGGGTTCCCAGATTTTGTCTCCCATTGACGTCCTGTTCCAGCAGTGCCCTACTGCTCTGAAACTTCATTGTCTACAAGAAGTGAACTGGGGAGATGGTGCAGTGAGCCAAGTACTTGCCATGTCCGCATGAGGAACTCAGCTCAACCCCTAGGGTACCATAGAAGTGAACCCTGGTGACACGTACCTATAATCCCAGTGCTGGGGAGGCAGAAGCACCGGGGTCCCTTGGGGTCACTGCACAGCCAATATAGCTGACTGACAAGCCCTGGACCAATGAGAGACCTTGCTTCAAAGTGAAGAGGATAGTATTCCTGAGGAATGACACCTCTGTCCTCTGGCCTAAACACACACACAAAAAATGAAATGAATTAATAAAACAAGAGCAATCAGCTATTTTGCTCATGATTCTCCATCTTGGAGGAGGCTCAGGAAGGGAAGGCTTGTAGCTCCATGTAGCCTTGGAAAGTGGCCCTCCTAGAGAACCCACTTCTAAGAGGTCTTGTTCACTAGGCTGGAAGCTACTTCTGTCTGTCAGTGAGAGCTTTTGCCAGGGCCCAGAGGAGAGCTGGGCTCCTTAGCTCCTCCCTCCTCCCTAGAACTCTCCAGGGAGCTTTTCTTCTTCCTTCGTGCTTCTGGGGTGCACATGCTAGGTAAGCATTCAATCATTGCATTACAACCCAGCTATATCTGACTCTGTGTGTGTGTGTGTTTAGGGTGATATACGCACATGTGCACCCCATATGCACACATACAGAGACCAGAGGAAGATGTCTAATGTTCTCCTCCATCACTCTTCAGCCTTGTTTCTGTGAACTAAACCTGGATGTCCCAAAGTTTGTCTCCTCAGTTAGTCTAGCCAATCAGGGAGCCCCTGCTCTCCTCCCATCTCTGCCCCCTCTTAGCACCAGGGCTACAGGAATGCCTGGATTTTTATGTGTGTGCTGGGAATCGAATTTACATTTTCATGCTTATGCAACACTTTCGCTCCATGATCCACCTCCCCAGCCCTTGGGGTGAGTTTCTTTAAAGAATTGTGGCTGCTTTCCAAGGACAAGTGTTCCAAGGTAGAGAGCCTTCACCCTTCACGACCTTGTCTTGGAACGTAGATATCTGTCCTGTTGTTTCTTCATCAAGGAAGTCAGTCCTGCAGGGCTCAAGCCAATAGACTCCACTTCACTTCGGGGTGGTGTTGGAGTCCTTGATAAACATACGATTAGGAAATACAGCCCTAGCCATACTGAGTGAATGCCTCACCAGCAGCTTCTGAGATCATATGTCTATTACTCTGGTATGTTCAAGTCTAAAGTCTCCCCAATAGGCTTATATGTCGATTGCTTGTTCCCAGTTGGAGGCACTAGTTTGGGAGACTGCAGAGCTTTTGTAAAATGAATCCTGACTGGTGATAGACTACTAGGAGTCAGACTTTGAAGTGTATAGCCCAGACTCTGGTTTCAATCCTTTTTCTACTTCCTGGTCCATAGCCATATGAACAGCATGCACCTCCCACTTCTACCACCAGAGGGGGCAGGACCCCCAGGTCTCCCCCACTAAGATGGGCTGAAACATTCTGAAACCATGAGCCCAAATAAATCTCTCCTCCTGAATGTTGTTTCTGTCAGGGATTTTGTATTAACAATGCAAAAGTGATTGATGCACTCTCAGGAACTGCAGAGACTCAGAATATGCTCAGGAGATCTCCTTCCATGGGACCCCTTGCCTATGTCTGACTGCAGCAAAGGAAAAGCTCTCTCCTCCAGAGGAAAGCTCACAGGTATAATTTATGTTCCCGAGCATCCCTCTAGGGAGAGGCAAAGGCTTGCAAATCCCTGAAATAAGGCCTTCTTTGGCTTCCTCCCAGCCATGCCTGGCTTCCTCTAGTCCCTTGTCAGTCCCTACAGGAAGCATTTCCTTCATTGTTGGTAAGGAATTCTCATCTCATATTCTGCTCCTGGGCATTCTCACCCAAGACAGCCTCTCTCCTAGGAAGTCATCACACTTAACCCCTACACTGTTTATCTATGATTAGACAAGTATCACCTTGTAACCTCTTTGCTGTAAGCTCTCACAATCATGGATATCACTGTCTATCGTTATCCTTGCTTCCTCAAGCACTGGATTGTGTGGTATCTTATTTATCCATTTTCTCCAATTCCTGAAAAGCAAGGTAAGAACACGAAGACTGTGGAGTTCTTACCTGGCACCCAGTGTCTTCTTATTGCACCTGTGTAAATAATCCTTAGGTTATGGTTTACATCCCTATCATACGGAGGGCTTATGATATGCAGAGACATAACTAGGAGGAGCCATGAGCAGAATACCCCATGTGAAAACACCTGCCTTGGGAATTCAGGGGAAGTGAGACCCTGAAAGGACAAAGAAACTTCCCTGAATAAAGCCAGAAACCTCTTCTGCCACATATTCTGCCCCAAAACAGAAAGCCAGTGACCATGGATAAAATCCTCTGGAACTGTGAGTTAAAAAAGATGTTTTCATGGGGTTGAGATGTATCTCAGGTGGTGCACTACTTGCCTGGCATGCACAAGTGAATTTGATCCCCATCATTCTATAAACTGGGCATGGCCATGAAGGTCTGCAAGCCCAGCACTCATGGAGTAGAGGCAGCAGGATTAGAAGTTGAAGGTCATTCTTGACTGTATAGATAATTTGAGGTCAGTCTATGATATATAAGACACTGTTTCAACAAATTAATTAATTAATTAATTAATGCTGTTACTAATGAAAATTTAAAATTCTTCCCTAAGCTCTATGAATTTGTGTGAATTTGACTATCTGGTTGATTCCATGGTTCTTGTCTTCATTACACAAGGAAGCCTTCTGGGAGTGAAGGAAATGGATTATTTTTTTATCTCTTTCTTTTACTTCAAGTTTACTTTGTAATGGCTGTGTTCTTTGTGTAGTGATGAGAACATTTTTGCATGCATATATGCATGTATACGCATTTTCATATATGTGTGAGCAGGCACATATATGGTGTGTGTGTGCTTGTGTGTGGAAGCTAGAGGTCAAGGTTGGTATCTTCCTCAATCACTTTCCTCCTTAGTTTTTGAGATACGGTCTGTTACTGAAGTCAGAACTCATTGATTTGGCTAGCTTAGCTAGCCAGCAAACCCTAGAGATCCTCCTATCTTTGCCTTCCAAGTACTGGGATTTCAGGTGTATGCCATACCTGGCTTTTATGTAGGTGCTGGAGATCCAAACTCAGGTCCTCATGCTTGTGCAGTAAGGCATCTCCCCAGCACCCATGAATTTGTAATAGTATCAAAATTGAGCACCTGAGAGCATTTAGCAGCCTACATTATTCTTTGGCTAAAGTCTGTAGGGGCTTCAAAAGTACAACAACCAAAGAAGAAGGCTGATTTCCAATGGAAAGTGAGTGAGAAGTGACCAGGAAAGAAAGGGATCGAGGCCCTGGTGTGCTGCAGAAAATTACAAATTTTCTGGCAAGGGCAGCCCTGTTTTTCTTTTCTGATTTTCTAGCTGGCTGCCTTCCTTGCCATGTGCTTTCCACAGGCCCCTCAGCAGTCTTGATGGAGAATAGCTTGGCCTAGTATGATGCCTTCCCTCAGTGTCAGCCTTCCGATCTGAAAAATTGAAGTTTCAATTCCAGAAATTGCTATTTTCAGAAATGACATGGTTGGCACATTGTGCCTTTGACAGAGAAAAGAACCCTAAATGACCCTCACAGGACAGCTTGCAGGACTTTCCAGGTTAAGAACCTGGGTATTAGAACCAGATGGACATGGGTTTGAATCCCAACTTCTGCATTCTACCATCAAGGTCATTCATAATCTCCAGATGCTTCAGCTTCCTTGTCTGTAAGGAAAGGATTTGCCTGACAATTACAAAGCTCAGAACATGTTGAACTATTATTTTGTTCATCGGTCACCATTATCAATCATCAGACACTTTTGCTTGAATGTAAAATCCAAATTAATTTAACCCTAGACCCTAGAATTGGATAGAATTTTTCTTGTATTTAACCTCTCTTACAAGACTCCCCCTCCCATCCCCTACTATACATTCACACATATTATCATACATATACATGCATGACAACTATGGACATTGTATTGTTCAAGGTCATTTCCAGAGCCAACAGTAAATCCCAGGCAGGTGTTATGCCAGCCAGTGAGCAGCGAGGCTGGAGTGAAAATGACCAGGGAACTAATGCCTAAGAGGCAGTACATGATTACTTTTGGAAATGATCACAATACTTTATGTATTTTGACATGTTATCATTTATCTTCTTCCTTTGGCATTCGGTATCTCGCATGACCCTCTCAAGCATCTACACAGGAGGTGTAATTATCAGACGAAATGACTTGCCCAAGGTCACATAGCTGCTAAGTAGAATTGTTCAAATGAACACCCATCCACCACCGATATCTGGTCCCCTTTTCTCTTTACCTTTCTGCCTCCCAGCATTTTCTGAGCATTTAATAGCAGACAATTCTCCCATAGCTGGTTGATTCCAGGGCAGATAAGTAATAACCCAGCAGGTCCCACCAGGCACTGCTGAGTTTAAGGTGCTGACGCAGAAAGAGTTTGAAGGAGAGAGGCAACTGTTCTCCCCACTGTCACTCCAGGAGCCTGACACATCCCTGTGCTCACAGATGTCACCATTAATGTCCTTTCCCCCCAGAAGATTCAAGCAGGGGATCTGGTCAAATCCATCATGGCCCCGAACATAATGTTGATGAATGATCTCATTAACCTGGCAGCCTGCACCATGTCAACAGCAGCCCGGTCCCTAGTATGAAGCCTGGCTCAGCCTTCTCATTCCTATTTCATTCCCAGTGATGCTCACATCCAGCCCTATGGTGGATATGTGCACTATGTACCCCTCATAATCACTCCCCAAACTAGGAGCTGGCTAATATCGATGTCACTCATACAAAGACACTGAGTCCCAGAGAAACTAGATGATTTATACAAGTTTCAAGGGATTTCAAAATAATCATGGCTGGCCCCAAAGCCCTGGTCTCATCTCAACACGGCACTAGCTTTTCTGAACTTTTTAAACCTCTTCGATTAATCCCCTTTCACCCATTCTTTTCATTATGTCAGTATACCAGTGCTATGGAGTAGCCTTTATAAGAAATTTAACAAACTGGTTTAAAATGTGTAAGGATAAAATATAAACGAGAGGGGCTGGAGAGATTGATCAATGGTTAAGGTGCTTGCCTGCAAAGCCTAACCACCGTTACTCCCCAGTACTCATGTAAAACCAGATGCACAAAGTCGCATGTGCATCTGGAGTTCATTTGCAGTGGCTAAAGGCTCTAGCACCTCCACATTCTCTCTCTCTCCTTGCAAATAAAGAAATAAATAAAGATATTTTAAAAATAAATAAAAACTCAAACAATAGCAATTGTGTTAGGAAGAGAAGTACAGGATGGGATAAAGAGCAGAGAGGGAAACTTACCCAACCAGATATGACATCTTGCAAAATCATCGTCATAAACATAGGATGGAACTGATGTAAATCAGTTAAGTAAATCAATGGGACAGAATAAATCATATAGAATAGGGGACAGGTGCCAGACAGAGAGAGAAAGAGAAAGAGGACCAATGTATAATAACAGACATAGAATCACAAATCTGTAGAGAGCATAATGAATTACTTTATCAAATTTTTAGGATACTTGGAATCTGTGGGGCAGGCTGGCTAGCTCTACTAGATGAATTGGTGGGCTCTGAGATCTTCAGTGAAATAAAAAGGCAGGGATTGAGGAAGACACTTGATGTCAGTGTCTGGCCTCCATATGCACATATACCCATGTGCACTCACACATATGTGTGTCCACAAGCATACACACACATATCACATGGGGGACAAAAAGACAGTGAGAGAGAGAGAGAAAAAAAAAGAAAGGCAAGGATATGGTCATATTGTTCTTTCTGTTACTGTGACAAAATGCATGAAACAACAAATTTTAACCACAACAGCATCATCAGCTGAGGACCAAGCCTTCAATATGTAGTCTTTAGGGACATTCAATATCAAAATCATATCAGAAGTAACGAAACAGAGATATAGTGAGTTGTGAGAGTTGATGGCCAGGAAGATCTCTGATACCCCCAAAAATATAACAGACTATTGTCAAGGCTCTTGGTTGTCCACCAGAACTAGAGGGCAAGACCCTGTTACTGAAGACATCACATGCTTGGGCAGCAGGTCACTGAGAAATCAAGCTGGAGCTGAGCTGGAAGCCTCCTCCATGTTGACTAGCTGTAGGATGCCACAAAGAGCTATGTAGCTTTGGGGGAGAGAAAAGTCAACAATCTTAACCAGCAGTGGACCCTGCAAGTTACATGGCTGGCCAGCCAGGCAAAATGTGCCAACTGATGCAATAGTGGTATGTCTGTTATGGGGGAAATGATTGGATTTGAGGCCCATTTCCAGAGAGGGAATTTCTGCCAGGAACTGAAAACCTAATCAAAGACCATGGCTTGGGATGCCATAAACCCTGGGGGAAAATATTACTATCATTTGGCTAAGTGGATATATTATACCCATTAAATTATCTCTAAATATTTGTGTATATGCCTTTATATTAAGGCTATTCTCACTTTCTGTTAGACAAGTTTCTCTTCACAGGGAACATGGTCAGGCAGACAAAACCAGAGTGTCGGAGTCTGGGGACCAGGGTTTGAATCTCATACTGACTTTGAACACTTCCCTGTGAACGACGGTGAGGCTGTAATGGCAGGTGTTTGAAATGCCGGGACATGAAGGCAAATGTCACAAGTTCTCTAAGTGTCCAACCCCGTGTCAACTAGCTGATGCCTTTGAGAAGCGCTGCCTTGAGTTCCCCTCCTTGTGCACTGAAAATAAAAACTGGATCAATAAGAGAGCTAAGCCTGACAGAGCTGGCAGGATGCAGCCTGTTCTTTGACATTCTTCCAGACGCAAAATGGCAGCGTAATGACAAGAGTTCTAACAGAACAAATTGCCAAGAAACTCATCCATGGATGAAAAAGGATATAGCTGTGAGATGAGTCAGGTTAGGGAGAGATGGCCTCACATACCTAGGAACCACCAGGGCCACCACTGTGTGTGAATGTCCTCTGACCCTTCTCATGCACCAGGACATGTGGCTCCAGATAATCCAGTGCTAGGAGCCCCCAGTAAGGGGAGGGAGTACCAGGAAGTGGTGCGGTTACTAGGAGGAGGTAGCTCTTATTTTCATGGTATAGGAAAACAAGCAGAATAAGACTCTCAAAGGGAGAGATGCAAGGAGATCAATCTTCCCCCAAAGGATTAATAAAGATGAGTAGAGAGGGATTAGGCTTAGAGAACCCTTCCCTCAACACTTTTCCTCAAAGTCCCCAAACCAATGGCATGCAAAGCCACTAGATACACTGACCACAAACCCCCTGTTGGGCTGGTCCTCCTGTTCCAATCAGCTGGTTTGACCCCTCAGTGTAAGGATGAGAGTTCTACCTACAGATGTCAGAATTCCTCCATGCAATCAAAGGTTCTGTTCACCCTACTCACTGGGAAACCTTGGGGTTTGCTCTGCAGGGACCTGGTGCAGAGCAATGAGCCTGGACAGGAAACATGGTCTCCACCTGGAGAGATCCAACTTTCCCACTTGTTAAAGGGGTTAGAGTTTCCTAACAGCCTGATTCCTCTCATGCTGCCACAAACTAATTTGGACCAGTTTTTTTTATTATTATTATACACCAGAAGCTAAGCTGATGGCTTTTCATTATCTTGTTCATGTGATCTTCAATCCTAAAAGAAAATACTATTTTGGTTTTACTTGTTTATTAGTGTATATTCATTTTACCAAATAATGGGTTTCATGGTGACATTTTCATACATGTGCTTTAATCATATCCACCCCATTACTGTATCTTATCTCCCTCTCCCGACTCTTGCTGTACCCTCCCCTCTTCCCAAACAGTCCCCTTCACTTTCACATCTTCTTCTTAATCTAGATTCTGTGTATGGGAGGAAACAGGTGTTCCTTGTCTTTCTGAGTGTGTCTTATTTCACTTACCATGATTGGTCTCCTGTTCCATTCATTTTCATGCCAATGACATGATTTTGTTCTTCTTTATTGCTGAATAAAACCCCATTTTGTGTGTGCACATGTGTGTGTGATGTTTTATTTATCCACATTCACCTGTTAGTGGGTATGGTTCTATATATTGGCTGTTATGAATTGTGCATCAGAAAATGGAAGTATTTCTGTTGTGTGTTGACTTTGATTCCTTCATGTCTATTCCTAGGAATGGTAGGGCGAGACCATATGGAAATTCTATTTTCAGTGGGAAATGCTCTTGCTATTTCCATTTTACAGGCTAACAAACTGAGGTTTGAAGAAAAATGAGTAGATGACCCAATGTGAGGCATTCTTTAAGGCTGGCCAACCCATCTCACTGAAGCTGATGCCTTCAAATAACTCTGCGCTTCAAATGCCCAAAAGGACAGAGTAGAAGTCCCCCAAATAATTGTCAGGAACACATCTCAACCAGATGAGATCTGCTAGAGAGAAGAAGACAGCCCTGCATCTACTCGGGCTACAGTGTCTGGGAGCAGGTGTGAGTGAGTATGTATGCTGGGAGTGGTGAGCATGTGAGGAAAGTGTATGGAAGCGTGTAGGTGTGTGGGAGATGAGAATGAGTGAGTGGGAAGGTGTGGAGATGTGAGGCGGGGTGAGGAGAAATGTGTGGGGACAAGATAGGCAGATAGGAAAACCTTGGAGTCATGAATGACATTAACAATGTGGTGTCTGGTGAGTGAAGGAGAACATGAGTTTTCTGTGGGATGTGTCTTGGCTGTGTGTCCAGCAGAGTGTGTCAAGTCTGTGGTAAGTGTGTCAAGGGTGCAGGGTTATATGAGGGAGTTAGGTCAATGCTGATGGTGGATGCAGGCATCCTATGAACATCCACAGTTCAATGAGAGATGTGTATGTATGTGTGTCTATAGAATCAAAATTCAACAGCCCAGCATCCTTGACCAACCTTGTAATATCCCTGTGGTAGTTTTGAGTAAATGTCCCCCAATAGAATTTATTATAATTGTGAATAGTCTTCAGCCTTCTGGCTGGAGGAACTGTCACTTGGGCCTGGCCTCCTTGGGGTCTAGCCCTGAGGTATTTCAAATTGGATGCAAAATACTAGGGATAGATATGCAAAAGAAAAGCCTGAACTCCAGGTCTGGCAGTTCTGCATCTTGTGAAGTAGTGTTACATTGTGCTTGCTTGAGGTGCTGGTGGTGGGTTTCTCTCTCTGCTTGCTTCTGTAAAAGGGAGCCAGACTTTTTCCTTAACTTCCCCTGGGCCTGTTACTTCAATAAATACTTTCTTCCCCAAAATTGTGCCTTATTTGGAGATTCATCCCAGCAGCATGTGGCTGACTACAACAATCCCCAATCTGAAAACCCAGAATGGTAAGCTTCATGCCTCCACTAGATTTTGAGGAGGAATTAGTGTGCTGCTTTCTAGAAGAGAATGCAGTGAGGAAAACTTGTTATCAGTGCTCCAGTGTGGGGGAAAAAAACATTTGTGGCTTGAAAGAGAGTTTTGTTCAACCACCAATTACTCTTGCTTTTGAAAATGTTTTTGCTTGCATTTGATTAGGACTTAAAAGTGCAGCTTAAGACTTTCTGTCTTGCCTGGGACTGTGATTTCCTTCTCGATTCCCAAGGAAGCTCCATAAATTCAGGCATCAACTCCTCCCTGCATCCTTTCATCTTTCAGGGGACTTGGGGCATTGTGAGTGAGTAAGCCTGCCCTCTACAGGTTGATTCTTATAAATGAGAATACTGTTTCTTCTATCCAGAAATGTGGGCTTGCTGAACCACATGCCTTTCCTCATCTCCCCTGCCCAGTGGATGCCAACATTGGCCCAAAGTCCAACCTTAATAAACCTTTGGTGTATACATGTCTCCTATTCCCCTCTCTCCTCCACAACCCTTCACTGTAGACATGACGTAGATTTGTACCTTTCCATACCCTTAACCCCAAGCCTCAGCTTCCACCTCCCAGAGTCCAATATTGCCTAAGTCATAGAACTCTCCAGAAAAATATTGGACAAATGAAATTGCCCTCCCTTCTATATATCCAATGAATGTCACGATTTCCTAATTTATATCTTCCTATATATGTTGATTTATAATTTATACAAGTCTGGCATGGGCATGGTATTTCTCAGCATTAGGAAGGCTGAGGTAGAAGGATTGCAAATTTGAACCCAGCCCAGCTTACATAGCAAGACACTGCTTCAAATGACAAAAAAAAATATGTCTGTATTCTTCATTAGCCCATGATTACCAATAAGGTGTTTTATTCATTTTTTCATCTGCAAATCAGATACTCAAAATGCTAGTTACATATGTGAAACATTATGCTCCATGGTACTTTGAATCCTAGCTTTCTTTCCTAGTCATCTTTCCGAGGTATCCAAAACACTCACATGCTGGAAGGTGGGATTGAACAGAACAACATAACATAACATAACATAACATAACATAACATAACATAACATAACATAACATAACATAACATAACATAACAGAACAGAACAGAACAGAACATAACAGAACAGAACAGAACAGAACGACAGAGCATCACATGTTGGGTGGGGTTGGTTACTTCCAATGACTAGGCACTGGGGTCAAAGAGATTCCCCAAGCCAACCAACATGCCACACAGAGACCCAGTATAGCACAATGACTCTTCTTTTATATCATTTGTTTTATTAGGCATGTTCTTATTGGTTTTTAGTTAGCATGCAGAATTTTAGGTGTTATCGTCATGGCATTTGCCAATACTATTTGCTTTAGTTGATTCTCCTCAACCCTATCTTGCTGATCCCATTCTCCCCTTCTATCATACTTCTATCTTTATTATGGCTCATGTATCTTCCCCACCTCTACCCCCTCCTTGTCATATCTTGTTACCTGATCTTGATTAATAGTCTAGCTTTTTAGGTTTTGCCTGCATTTGTCCCCTCTTATGTACATATGTACATACATACATCACAAGTTAGGATCTTCATATGAGAGGGAACATGCAATTTGAGTCTTTCTGGGCTGGGCTAGGGTCACCTCCCTTAATATAATTCTTTCCAAATCTATCCATTTCCCTTTAGACTTCATTACTTCATTTTTCTTTGCTGTTGAGTAAAAGCCCATTGTGTATAGGTATCACATGTTCACAATAAAATCATCTGCTTATGGCCATCTAGGCTGCTTCTTGTTCCTAGCTATTGTGAATACAGCAACCATGACCATGAATGTTTGAGTGCAAGCTAGTATAGCCATTACAGAAATAGGGTGAAGGTGTCTCAAAAAACTAGAAATACCTGGTGCACACCTTGAATCCCAGCACTTGGGAAGCTGAGGTAGGAGGATACTGTGAGTTCGAGCCAGCCTGAAACTACATAGTGAATCCCAGGTCAGCCTGGGATAGAACAGGACCCTACCTCAAAAAAACAAAAATGAAAAATAAATTAGATATATAACTGCCGTATGACCCAGCTATACCACTCCTGGTTTGTACCCTGCAGACTCTACACTATATTATAGATGATATAAATATATAAATTAGAAATAGTTCCATCACATGACCCAACTATACCACTGGCCTAGATCCTGTAGACTGTACATTATACTACAGAGATACACACATGCACACACACATATATACATATGGATATATATATAAACATTCAAAGTAATGGATTCCATAGTGACATTTACATGCATCTAAATCTTTACACTTTGTTCTTATTTGCCTCTTCCCCACCCCATTCTATCACCCTCCCATATTTTTGGTCCCCTTCCTCCCCAAATAGTCCTCTTTCTGCTTTCACATCACATACATTCCGTTGGCCCCTCCTGTTCTCCCTCCCTCCTCCCCTCTCATATAGGACTATAAGAATGACTCTCCTTTGAGGAGAAAGAGGCATTTATTTCCTCCTCTGAAGACCTCCTTGTAAAGTAGACACATTTTATAGCAAAGCTCTCCCAGCCTGCCCCAGGAGGTTGTAAAGATATATTAAATAATGAAGGAGGTGAGTTTTAATGACCTGCTCAGCTGCCACGCTGTGCCTGTCCTCCCTTCTGCTGGGTGGATATCTTTGTGGATATAAAGTGCTACTTAAGATCTACTCTTTATAGGATTGAAGGTCACAGCCAAAATCTAAGTAATGTGGTTTGAGATTATTTCAATTACAATCTAGGATAAATGCTTTGATATGGACCAGATTTCTTTAGTGGTGTGGTTTTTGCTGGTTCAGCTTGATGTCTATTGCCCTCTGGGGGTAAAAAAAAAAATAAAAAAGAAGAAAGAAGAAAGTTTTGAAAGACAAGTTGGAACAGAAAAGTGGGACAATTTGCTGGGCCCTATCCTCTGCACTGGAAAGGTACTTGGTATAAAGCACATTACTGTGTGACTTTTCCTGGGGAGATGTTAACAGATACCCAGTCACCCCAGATAGGGCGCTCATGACACACTGAAGAAATTATTCCACCCATGTCTAGCTTGGTGAACCAGCAAATTTAGGGGAGCAGGAGTGAGGGGTGAGTCACATCACTGAACAGCCACTCATGAAAGCATCCCTAGATTCAATTTCCAGGCAGCATCCTGTCTCTGGGCCATTGTGGATGCTTTTATAACCTTGAGGAGAAGCCTTATAAATCTTGTAAGTTTCAAGAGCTTCACGAGCTTTGTACCTTTTGTTTACATCCTGCATTTTGAGTATCCCTCCAGGAGGGAGGGTTTCTTTCCATCCAGAGGAAATAGCAACACAGCACACACGTGCAAGTAGGGCCAGCCAGTGGGAGTTCCCTCAGCTTCTGCCCATGGAAAACCCTGCTGACTTGGCCCCAGTCTGTCACCCAAGTTCCCTGTTCCACTCAAAACAATGTCTTGTACCAAGGAGATGGCTCAGTTGGTCAAGTGTTTATTGTACAAGCATTAGGACCTGAATTCAAATCCCCAGCACCCAGATCAAATCTGAGAGTTGCAGCACTCACCGATAATCCCAACCTGGCAGGCAGAGACAAAGGATTCCTGGGCTTGGCTAGCGAGATCAGCAGAATGGGTGAATGTCAGATTGACTGAAGGGGCCAATCTCAAAATAGGAAGAGAGTGATGGAGAAAGACACCCAACGTTGACCTCTAACTTTCACATGTAGTATGCACACACACGTGTGTGCAGAAACGTGCATACAAACCATGCATGTACACACCATGCACACATGAGCACACACACATAAATGTGTTCTTGACCTATCTCTCTCCATGGTTCTGGTCCCACCCCCGCCCCCATCCTTCACCCTGAGAGCAGTAACAGCCAAACCACACACTCCCTTGTGGAAATCATTCCTTAATTAAATCTCCTGAGAAGTGCCACGTTTACAGTCCTGGCTACATCATGAGATTCAGGGCAGGCATTTCATTCCTGAGTACCTCAGTGTCTCTGACTACAGAGTGGACCCTAAACACTTACTAGGAGATACACTACACAAGGCATGTGCCAAGGTGAGGAAGGACCCAGAGTCATATTATAGGAACTTCAGAAACACACACCTCCGTCTCTTACTTCCTCCCATCTTGTAATAATGGGAGGCTTTCCTTGATTTAAATGCTTTTGTCTATGCATGAGTCAGAAACAAGTAACAAAACCAAGTGATAAATTTACCTGGGCCCCAGACACTAGCCTTTGTGCTTGTCAATAAAGTGTTTAAAATAGGACTTGACTTGCCTCTGCTTGGAAGGTTATTAACTTGCTTAGATTTTCTAAAGGAGAAGGCCTATGCTGTTCCCCATTGCTCACTAGGTTTGTAAATCAGTACACGTAACTCAGCAAACCACTGTGGTGGGGGGACTGAAAGGCTTGGGGAGCTGTTTGGGTGACTGGGGTGGGGGGGAGCTAAGGAGCCAACAGGGACCACACAGATTTCTGATGAAGGATTGCTGGAAGGCCTTGGCTCCAGCTCAGGTCCTTCCTTGGCCTGTCACCAGCCCCTAAACTCCATATACCAGTGTTCTGGGTTACCATGCAATCCTGGGTGAGGACCCCCAGGGAGAAGCTATGCCACTGTAGCAGCTTTACAAACTTATCCTTTGTCCCTAAAACAAGCCAACATCCGCCTGCAATCCCACCACGTGCCACCGGGGGCGTCACTCCTCTGACTGCATTTTCCTTGGGGCAATGTTTTGAAAATATCACCAGGATTGTATTTCCTTGACATTCAAATAGACAAGGAGACCCTGCGGATCCGATCAGAGGAAGCCGAGAAGCCTTTGCAAAACTTAGCCCAAAACACAGGAATGTGGCCCCTTTTCTTCCCAATCTCTCAGATGAACTCAGACCCAGCCCCTTCTCCCTTCAGCAAGGGTCACCTGTCTGACTTTTCAGACACGTCTTCCTGGAGGCTGTTTGTCTACCTGTGTTGGTTGCTTTTATATCACTGTGACAGAATGCCTGACAGAAACAACCCAAGGGAGGCGTCGACTTACTGAATGGAGCTCAAGGTTCAGGAGAGTCCATTCATAAGGCAAGGTGGGCATGGTGGAGCTCAGTTCACATTGTAGTGGGCCAGGAAGCAGAGAGGGAATGAGGAGTCAGCCAGGGATACCATATCCCCTTCCTAACCCCTCCTCCCATGACCTCCTTCCTCCAGGGAGACCCTACCTCCTACAGTTTCTAAAAATAAAAATAAAAAAATAGTGCGCCATCTGAAGAATTTAACATTAAAATCACGAATCTATGGGGGACATTTACATCCAGCCCATACTATTGTCCCTAGGGAGGTGCAAGGTTAGGCGAATTCTGATGCAATAGGAAAGTGGTGGCTAATTCATGCTTTTGTTCTTGATCACACTGATGCTATGGAGTTGGTGGCAGAGAGACTGACAGAAGAGTGACAGTTCCTCAAAAATTGTCTCATCCCAGGAGTGAGTGATGAAATACACAAAAGTTTAGGTAGTTTTTCTCCCAGCACTCCACACTGTCCCAACCCCTTCCCTATTTTGTCCTCTGGTCCCTGCATATCTCAGAGACATTATCCAGGGCTGGGGAAATGGCTCAGTGAGCAAGAACGCTTGCTGCACAAGCTTGAGGATCTGTGTTGAATCCTCAGCAGCCATGTAAAAATCCAGGGGCTGCTCAGGACTATAATCCCAGCACTGAGCAAGGTGGAGACAGGAGGATCTCTGGGGCTCTCTGGTAAGCCAGTCTACCTGAAAAACAGGGAACTCCGATGAAAGACTCTGTCCAGGCTCTGTCTAAGGGGGGAGAGTGATAGAGGACACTCATCATCTACCTCTGGCCTCTGTATATGTGTGCACAGGGCACGCACATCTGCACACCACACACAATCAAAGGAAAAAGAAAGACTAATACCCACAAAAGCTGCAGGCATCTCACTAATGTACTACAGGAAAAAAAAATCCTTGAATCAATCTTAAGTGTACTGTTTGACTCCTTCCCAGTCACACCCAAGCAAGAAAGGATCAAGAAAATGAACTCAGCTTCTTATTGAATGACAAATCAGAGACCTCTAAGTCAGGAAAGAGGAACCCGACCCAAAGCAGCCACAGGTTTGAGCCCTCAGGCCCTCATCCCTGCTCCCTCATCTTACCTCTGGCTGGCTCCCCTAAGACTAGTGTGATTGCTTCAGCCCTGTACCTCTACTGAGCCCAAGTCACTGGCGGATATGTATGTTGCTGTGCCTCAGTGGTCTACATCCTAAATGTCACTCCCTGTGGCTTTCCACCCCCATGCCATCAGCACAGCTCGACAGGAACATGCACCTCCTCCAGGCTGACGCCTCTTCGCCATGCTCTGGGGAGTCCTGGGTGCTTACTCAGCTCTTTAAAAAGCAGTACTTTGTTTCCTATTTTGCTGCTGCTTTTTCCACACACTGTACTTTCCTCCCTCAGGAATCTTTGGGAGAAAAAGTCTGGGTGTTAGGACAGAACTGGAGCATGTCTTTGTTTGGGTTCCCCAAGTTGCAGACCCCTAAGATGATAATCATTGCACAAGTTGTTTTTCTAAAACTTCATAGAGCACAGGGAGGAAACGGAACTACACAGGGAAAGGAAGACAACCAGCAAAACGTGCAGCATTAAGCCAGTGTCTTGGCACACAGAGTAGCTCAGTAAGACACTTGCTTGTCTTACCAGCATGAAGACCTGAGTCTGACCTCCAGTATCCATGTTTGAAAAAAAGTCACTGAGGAGGCAGAGCCAGGAGGACTTCTGGGACTTGCTGGACAACCATCCAGCCTAATGAGTGAGCTCCAGGCCAATAAGAAAGCTTGTATTAAAAAAAAAAAAGATGGATAGTGCTTTTGAAACACACAAGATTGTCCTCTGGCCTCCACCTGCACAACCCATGGATGCATGTACACACACACACACACACACACACACACACACACACACACACACACACTAATCCAACTTACTTCTGGGGGGTGGGATTGAAGCTAAATTCTGCAAGAAACTGTGGAGAATTGGGAAGCTGGGCGACACTATCACATGCTGGGTAAGAGCTGCCCCAGGGTGCTGATTCCTGGCCATGTCCACCCTGCTTTTCATGTGGTCACAATGGCTTCCCAGAAAGTGTCAAGAAGTGGGGATGCAGATCAGTGGCTCAGAGTCATTTGAAGGACATCAAAAAATGAAGATACAGAGGATGCTATAATGTCTCCTCTCACTACCAGAACCTGCTTGGAAAGTGGAGGGTCCATGAAGCTCAGCCTCAAGAATTTCCCAGCCGTGACAACCTCCAGGGGACTGGGAGCATCATACAGTCTAACTCGTCGAGGACCTTGAACTCTAAAACCATAGAGTCCCAGGAAGTACTAACTGGGCTTAGATTATTTAATGTCTTTGTTCCCCAATTTTCCTTGTTTGTAAACTAAAATCAATTATAATATGGACTTCCAAGGATATAATTGCTGTGTGGGTTAATGTCTACGTTGTGCCTAACATCTAGCATGCATTTCTCAAAGAGCTAGGACAGAGAGAGGTCCATGGAGGTCCTACACCTCCTACAGAAATTCTTGTGTCAAATAAAAGTACTTTGTATGGAAAGAAACCCAGAAAGTTTGTGCACCATCCTGAGTCATTCCTCAGGCCATTTTACATATGTGGAGACAGAGTTTCAGAACCCACATAGGTCAGTGGGTAAAGTGTTTGCTGTACAAACATGAGGACCTGAGTTTGGATCCCCAGCACTCACATAAAACACTAGGTATAGTGACGCATGTCTGTACTCCCAGAACTGGATGATGGGCTAATGGTTTTGATAATAACCTCTGAACAGCCCTTCTCAGTCGCATTGAGGAATCAAGACTTTTCTTAAGGGATCAGCCTCGGGGTAAATCCAGTCCTGTATTTCCTAGAATTATATTAAAAAATGGAAAAAGCTTCAGGAAAAGGATGGCATGGGGGAATGGCAAAGCCAGTGCCTGGGAAATGCTTTCAAAGACACAAGGCTATAGGTTTAATTCTTATCACGTCTACTAAGGTTCAGCTTCCCCTGGACCCTAAGATTGGATGTGTACACACTGTCTTCTCATCCAGTCCCTGGCTGCCTGGCATCCTTCCTCACCATCCTTGCTCTTTCTCAGAGTTCTAATCTTTGGCAGAACAGCACTTTTCTCCCCTCTGGGAGTGTTGCCTTCATCAGAATTAAACTTGCCTTATGAGACTTCCTGCTGACAGAGGAGCTGGCCTTGACATCCACTCAGTTTACTCAGAGTTCTTAGGCATGCACATCCCCTCACTCCCTGAGCCAGAGTGCCAAGAGTCACAGATTAGAGCCAAGCTTAATTAAGACCCGACCTCTATCAGCATTCCCTCCATGCTTTCTGCTCAGGTCCCTGGAGGTCCCTCACCTCCTCCAGCAATTCTCCTGGCAGATAAATCACTTTATTTTTGTTTTATTTTGCTTTTGACCCTTTGTGAGACATTCACTTTGGATCAAGGAGATTTTGTAGAGTAACGAAAAGAGACTGGGCTAGATACACATTTGGATAAACCTAGATTTACATTGACTAACTCTGATCTAGGTTGAGTTATTTAACCTCTCTGAGCTTCCAAAATGCCTCATCTATAAGGGGGAGGAAAATAAAAACAGAGACACATAGGGCCTTTTCAGGATGGGTGAATTGTAAATATAGCTATCACTAGAGCCTCATGAATAAATTCCTATTTATACAATACCTGCACCTGCTATATGCTAGACAGGGCAAAAAAAAAAAAAAAACCCTGAACCTGGTGTGGTGGACAGTCCCTGCCTTCAAAAACCTCTTCTCCCAAAGGATTCCCTAGGAATAATTTCTGGAAACCATTCGCAGATCACCATATACCCCAAGGGTAAGGAACTAATTGTAAATACGACCTTCAGATCTCTCAGGTTCTCAGCTTATCTTGCCTGCTTTGGAAAGACCTCCTCTCTTGGAGACTGTGTTTCTTAAGATGGTTTGGCAGATTTCTAGGGTAAAAAGACCTGACTGAACACAACAATTTCTTTAGCCCCCAAATCAAATATCATTAGGTGAGATCTATTTTTAAACTGATGGATCAGCTCTAGGTAATGAAAATCGGAAGTGTTTTCACCATTTACTTGAGGGGTGGTATGTTTTGAAAACTATATCTGCATTTTTCATCCCATCCCTCACTACCTCAGGTCACCAGAGCTGGACATATCAACAAATCGGAAGAATTTGATTTTTCTTTCCTAGGATTTGTAATTTGTAATTAGGATATGAACTCAGAGATGAAACCTCCTGATGGCGTCTTATGCCTATGGTGTGAGCAAAGGGGAAAAATAACACTTTTTTTTTAACAAAATTATAGTAACAGGGGGCGGAGCAAGATGGCGGACGAGTAACAGTGTCACCAGGACTCTCTTCAGAAAGGTTTGATCTCTTCAGCTGGGATCCAAACTTTGGTCACTGGCCGGACCTGATTTCGGGCCCTCCCTCCCTCCCCACCCAATGGGCCAGAGCAGAAGGGGTTCACCAGCAGCTCTCTGCTCCCCAGCGGAGCAGAGAACCGAGCCCTCCCCCCCACTAGCTCCCGCCATTATCCCCTCGCAGCGGGTTCTGAGCACCGCCAATTGAGCCGCTTCCCCTTGTGGGAGCACCTGATCTTCAGACGTGCTTGTCTCCACGACCCCCCGCCCCCACATACACAGGCAGATGTAAGCCTTGAGCAGGCTAAGCTAGCTAGGTCCCAGGGCCAGACCTGAGGCAGATACCTGGGAAGCTTGAGAGGGGAGGAGTTGTCTCTCCGTGGAGGTTTCTTTGCCTGACTGGGATCCAGGCCTCCGGTCACAGCTGGGCCTGTCCCCGGGCCGCCCAGCCTCTCCTCAGCTTCAGGACCACTGTGGGGTTCCCCGGCTGCTCTCGGCTCTACAAGGGAGTGCACAGCTGGGCCCTCAGGCTTCCGCCTTTGTCCCCCCATTGCGGGTTCCCGGTCCTTGGGGCCAATTGAGTGGCTTCCCCCGTGGGTGCACCCGGTCCTCAGACATGGTCCTCTCCACCATCTGAGAGGGGAGGAGTTGTCTCTCCGTGGAGGTTTCTTTGCCTGACTGAGATCCAGGCCCCGGGTTGCAGCAGGGCCTGTACCTGGGCCGCCCAGCCTCTCCTCAGCTTCGGGACCACTGCAGGGTTCCCCTGATGCTCTCGGCTCTGCAGGGGAGCACACAGCTGGGCCCTCAGGCTCCTGCCTTCGTCCCCTCACAGCGGGTTCCGGTCCTTGGTGCCAATTGAGTGGCTTCCCCTGCAACCGGTCCTCAGACTTAATCCTATCCACGATCTCCGTATACACAGGCAAACGCGAGCCCTAGCTTGGTTTCGGGACCAGTCAGCAGGCAGATACCTGGGGACCTTGGCAGAGGCCGGTTCATCAGACGGGTACATCCCAGGAGGGCACAGGTGCTCTCCATGAGTACCAGGGAACACGTGCTACTGCCAGGAAGTAAAGTGGGCTGAATAGCACTCCTCAGGGTACCTGAGTCCCACTTCGCTATCTGGGCATGGGTAGAAACCAACGGAAAAACGTATCTTCCCAACCCAGGGCCCCTAGTTCCATTATGGAACATGAAATTGGCAAGGAAGTGGAAGTAGCTCATACACAATTGCAGAGAGAGAATAATATGACTCCTGACCACAACAGCAATGCAAATATGATGCAGTTAAGGGCTGATATGGAAATTATGAGAAAAGACATGAAAGAGATGAAGCATTCTTACTCAAGCATAGACTCCAGACTGAATTTGATGGAGAGAAATATAAGCGAATTCAGAAATACATTAAGTGAATTAAAGATTAATCAACTAAGAGAAGAGCTGGACAATCAATTATTTAAATTTGATGAGGACTTAAGAAAACTTAAAAATGATTCTCAGGAATCCCAAGCAAAAACAACAATAGATTGGAAATTGGATCTCACCAAAGAATTGGAGACTATAAACAAAATTATAGCAGAAACCAATAATGAAAATGAAATATTAAAAACTTCCCTTGAAGCATTCATTCCCAGGGTGGATAATCTGGAGGACAGACTTTCAGAAGTAGAAGACAAATCAGAAGGAATTAATAAAGATGTCATAGGTTTCAATAAATTCAAGAAATCAAGTGAGCACAATTTGAGGGATCTATGGGACACAATAAAGAGGACCAATATTAGAATTATGGGGATCCCAGAGGGAGAAGAAGCCCAGGCTAAGGGCATAGGAAATATCTTCAACAGAATTATTCAAGAAAACTCTCCCTATCTAACAAGAGAAAGTCCACTCAACTTTCAAGGGGCCCAGAGGACCCCAAACAGATTTGACATGAAGAGAAATTCTCCAAGACACATTTAATTAAGATGCCTAACATAGAAAGCAAAGAGAAAATACTCAAAGCTGCTAGAGGAAAGCAGACAGTAACTTACAGGGGAAAAGCCATCAGACTTACCTCAGACTTCTCATGAGAAACCATGAAAGCCAGAAGGGCTTGGAATAATGCTTTTCAGGGCCTAAAGAAGTATGGCTTTCAACCTAGACTACTGTACCCAGCAAAGTTATCCCTCCTGATAGATGGAGAAGTGAAAGTGTTCCATGAAGTAAAAGAGATCTACGACTATTTCAAAACAAAGCCATAATTTCAGAAGATCCTACAAGAGATATCCCATACAGAAGAAACAAGAAATCTTCCTCAGAAGAGTACCAGAGATCAGACATGACAATCACAGTCAGTGTGCTAATAACAGCAGCACAGAAAAAACCCTCATTATCCCTTCATCATGGCAGGGCTCAAAGCAAACCTCACAGTTATATCACTGAATATAAATGGACTTAACTCCCCTATAAAAAGACACAGACATGCAGGGTGGATCAGAAAAATGGACCCTTCCATCTGCTGTCTTCAGGAAACGCATTTTACTTCCAAAGACAGCAACCTTCTTAGAGTTAATGGATGGAAAACAGTTTATCAGGCATGTGGAAGTAAAAAGAAAGCAGGTGTGGCTACACTAATCTCTGACAAAATAGACTTTACACCAAAATCAATTAAAAAGGATAAT